>JAUZNJ010035384.1:0-12287 GCA_034780135.1 Jordanella pulchra
AATTACCGAGCATCTTTCCATTTTGGTTCCTTCGTCCAAGTTGTCCCTGAGAGTTGTGTCCACATGACAAAACTTTTCGGTCAGCTTTCAGGAATAAAGTGTGTCGCTCCCCGCCACAGATGCTGGTTACAACCCCTGGTCCGGTCCAACACACCGGGCTCAGGGCTGCCTTCAGCCCAAACTGTCCACTGGAGCTGTCTCCCCAACAGTACAGCTGCATGTCTGCACTTTGACTGAGTCGCTAAGGTTCGCATAGCTGGGTTATATAGATATATATATTTTTTTGCTGATGCGTTCAAATGTTGCCAGAAATATAAAAACTCCCTTCTGAGGTAAAACAAAAACTATTCACTGACCGCATCGAATAAAAAAACACGGGGAACTCGGGATTAGTTAGTATATACGATAGAAAAAACAAGTCACCATTTTGCTTTATTTAATGTGACAACGAATTTCCAATCGTGACTATTAAACACGTAAACACATGAGAGGAAGGTAAGTGAATGCAACAACAGTGCATGGTAAAATCTCTGCTCATGAATGTTTCTTATGGAAACTTATTGCATTCACCAAACAAAATGAAATTAGATACAGGTATCTCATAATTACGAGTTTTCGATCTTGTAATCATGACGTACAATCTCGTAATGATTAGATAAGATGTCATAATTACGAGATGTTTTCATAAATATGAGATAAGTATCACATAATTGTGACCAAAGATCTCATAATTATAAGATGTCAGATTGAGAAGGAGACATATATCGTTTGGAGAAAATAACGAGTGCTCTATTGGATTTAATATGTTTCTATTTCTCTTAGGTTTGAGGCATTGGGAAATACCGAGTTTACTCCATTTAGACTCCAGTTTGTAAACATTCTTGGGGTTCTTTAGGCAAAATGCTCACTCTGATTTACTGGAGGTTACTCTCTTCATATCAGACCTTGATTAGCTTAGGTGACAAGCATCTAGGGGTGTCCTAATAAAACCCTGAAGTAAAATCAATGACTTAAAACAGGGTTTATTAGAAAAAAATTGACAGCAACTTAGGTAAAAGTAAACAAATATAGAGAAAAGAATAACTAAAAAAACAATTATAACACCATTATAATCCTTTTCAAATATCTATATTCAGTTGAGGACAAAAAAATTTATAAAACCAATTTATAAATATTAAACATGTTTCTTTATTTTGAAGTCCAAGCCACAATTGCCACTGTATTTAATGGAGGCTCACTTGACTGCAGTTAAATAATCCCGTTCTCGCAATTATGACATGTTAGTTCAAAATTATGAGAGATTAAGTCATAATTTCTTAGATCAGAACCTTGTGATTATGAGATATCTGCATCTAATTTGATCTTGTTTGGTGAATGCAATGAGCTTCCGTAGCTTCTGTCATAGCTACTAACGAAGTTACTCTCGAGAGATTTCTCTCTTCTTCTTTTGATAAGTAGATTGTTTTTGGACAATACGTTCCTCTCTTGCAAAACTATATTGTTACTGCATCAAACATATCAAGAATCTCTTAAAATAAAAAGTTGCCTAAATTTCTAAACTATTTCTGCAGATGTTTAGGTCTATTGATGGTCTAGGTAGTTCCCTGTATTCAAATCGTTTAGGGTAAAATGGGAAACAAATACACCAACAGAGAAGCCTCTTCACTTCCAGTACTTGATTCATTTTAACTCATGCGTGCAGAATTTATAAACACAGATAACAAAAACATTGCTGTCCTTTTGTACTAATTAAACCAACTTGAAATCCGTGGTTTACTTAACCGCACTTGCTGCTGTCAAATGCTTGCTCTATATATGAAACTACAAAGTAATATAAAACATACTTTTTTATTGAGCTTTTTAAGAGATTAAATATTACAAAAAGTATGAACATATCAAACAGAATTAATTGTAGCCAAAATAAAAATAGATGAATGAGAGAGAGAATTTTCAACAATCCGTTTATCGTCTTCAATTTGTCAGTTTAAAAACATAAAAAATGACCATGTCTTTATTTAATTTGAAAGAATCCATAAGTATTATTTGTTATAAAACTGAATTCCTCAACCCTAGAAAAGAAGAGAGAGACATATTTTAAGATGCAAAACAAGTCCTTTACCAATATAGGTTGAAATTACACTTAAAGAAGAACAGACAGCCACTACAAATACTAAATAAAAAGCCATATTATGAGTTACATATGTTCATATTTTAAGGACATCTTCTGCAGTCTGAGGAAGGTGTTTAATCACATGATCACATTTAATCACATTGCTATATTTGCCTGGAAAAAAGTGTGACTCCTACAAGCCTGGGAACATCAATTGTGAAGTCCAGCGGTGGAAGTATTATCTGGAGCCATGAGCCATGATATTCATTTTGGACATTGAGGATCAATGTTTAAAGTCCATGCTGATATTAATCTTAAACACTGGTGTAGAAATATGCAGTTTTTCTCTGCTGTTGGACCCCCCTCTCAGAAGACACTCTTACAAGATCTGCCTACAGGTATGTGATCCTGCCCCACAAGGAGGTTCATATTTGAAAAACACACCGCCATGGAAAGCCATAAGCCAAGGACCAGAATCTGCAGATTGATCAAAAGCTTAGTGGACCTGGTGGATAATTTTAGAACCAAATTTCTGCAAAAATGGATTATTCTGCAAAATGTATCTCTGCCTGTTCTGCTTGCACTGTCTGAGCAGATAAGAAAAACTCAAGACCATCTCATATTGGGTTTGGAGAGAGAAAAACATCTCAAAGGTTCTCTGTCAAATTGACATTTTGCCTGTTCCTGTTTTATATTCTCCACATACCACACTAACTTCTCCCCACTGATTGTAGCATCTAAAACAGAGAACACGCCCACAGATCCGTCAATAAAACCTACAAACACACCCTGCTGCTTGCTGACAGTCAAAGTCGACGGATTTTTATCAAGACGCACGCTTCCTATTCTTTCCCTGTCCGAGAGGCGCAGGACTGTGAGGAAGAGCGTTGAGTGCAGGTCACAAGTACTCTTCTTTTGGCTACTGGGGTTGCAAACATAAACCATGTAGCATCCAGTTTTGTCCAAGCAAACGTTGATGACAGGACCTTCAACTTTAAAGGAGCACAGCCTGACCCGAGATAGGTCTAAGACGTTGATAGAGTTATTATCAGTGGACAGTAGTGCATAACTCCCATCAGGTGACATTTGGAAGTCCTGTGGCTGACAATGAAATGTATCTGGCAGCTGGAATTGCCGACACACTGTTTCTTCTGACAGCTTCCAGGTGTACACCGCTCCACAGGCAGTCAGCACAACCACGAAGTCTGGGTGATCTAAAAGGGTGTGGAAAGCGACAACATACTCTGTGTTTTCCATGCAGGAGAAGCGTTTGCTGATTGAACCAGACCAAAGGCTGGCAGCCAGCAGGTCTCCATAGTGGAGGCCAACCAGAAACGTCCCCTCAGCCGATACCTGAGTATCTGACAGACACTGGGGAATGCTGCAGACAATACCTCCACGTGGCAGCTTCCAAACATGGGATAGGCCATGTTTAGATATGCTGACTCCAAACTTACCATTGGGGGTGATCAGCACATCTACAGTCCCGCCGCCGCTGATCCGGGCAATATTTTCACCTGTTTCTGTCTGCCAGATGTAAATTTCCCCTCCTGAGAGGGAGAGAAGGAGGCTGTTGTTTGGGGAAAGCTGCATCTTTTCCACAGGACCTTCATGCACAAAGGAATAATTTGGAAGTCCAACATCTAAACTCCATTTCCACACATCCTCTGACCCATCTGTGATGTAAAAGCACTTTCCTGTTTGATCCACCTCCACACCTTTAACTCCACTCCTCATTTTTGCTGCTGTACTTGCAGCATTGATCATTGCTGAGTCCCAGACTGTCAAGCATCCATTCTGACTCACACAAACGATATCTGAGGCTGTTTTAAGGAGTGTGAGAGGCTGTGTGTTGGTTTCTAAAGAGAGGACACAGTCACCAGTGTTGACCCTCCACACTAAGATGAGTGGGAAATGGTCCAACAAAGCTAGAAAGAGGTGTCCATCAAGGGAAAGCACTGCTTGAGTGAAGGCTTTCCCTTGAGGAGCCAAGAATTGATCCCACATCTCCCAGTTACACACGTTCCACAACGTCACATGATGAGTTTGACAGACCAAGAGAGTGCTGGTGGCTTTGGAAAAATCTGTGTTGAGAACACTGGAGGTTTTACACTGACTGAGGTTTTCTCTGATAAGTATCGGTGGTTGTTTTTTGTCAGCAATGTCCCATAAGGCTAAGCTCCCGTTCTGGTCCACACATGCAATTTCTTCCTCTTCTTCACAGAGAAGTATCTGCATAACCGCTAGGTGGGCTGAGTTTACACAGCAGCCAAGAAGACTGCCGGTGGTCAAGTCAAATATGGACACCGTGCCGTCTGCCTGTCCACAGTAGACGCTGAAACTATTTAAGGAGGCAATCAAACACATCACAGAGCTCTGACACTGAAAACGAGCTGAGGTATCGCTGGAGCAATCAAACACGTTAAAATATCTCTCCTTTTTCCACCACATGCATAACTTTTCCTGACATGAGACAAATCCTTCAATCATACTCAGAGTTGGGTTTGACTCAGACCCTGTTTTCAATGATTCCTTCACCTCTATAAGCCTCTCTTGATCTGCCACATCCCACACAAAGAGTTTGCCGCATCGAGTTGACAGCAGTAGAAATTCACAGCTACTTTTGACTCCAGCAAACTTCACCTCCTGCTGCTCCTGGCGAAGTGACAGCTTAACTACATCACAAGTCGTACCTTTCCAAATCCAGGCAGAACCATCGTCTACGATCTCTGCCACAACCCCACATTCTGTACATGCAGTTTCTACGACACTGATTGTTTTGTTTTTTGGATTTGGTCCTAGACAGCGAATGGGAAGAACAGAGCAGGGACTAGATGGAAAAACCAATTCTACTCCTTTTCCCTTTTTCCTCCTGTCTCGTTGGATCTCTCTGATATATCCTTCAAAGGCGGGAAAGATGTCAAGGTAAGGAAGAAGGCTTGTCTCCATCACTGTAGGCAGCTGCAGGGGTGAGCTATGAAGGAAGCAAGCAGAGGACTTCAGTATGCTCGCTAGCAGCCATCTTTCTCTTAAAAACTTTGCAGAGCCTCCATCAGCCTCCAACATGGCTACCAGATCGCTCAACAGGCCAGCTTGAAGCATAGCTCTGTGAAACCCAGAGGACATCAACAACCCTTGTTCCAGTTCTTCCAAGCGGCCATTTTGTTGCAAATGAAGTGGCAACTCTAGGATCTTTCTCATGTTTACCCAGCAAGCATCTTCACTAACAGAGAAAACAAATGGCTGGCTGTCTGATTCATTTTGAGCTTCAGATGTACATTTTACAACAAGAGATTTTTTATCCCCAACAACCCACCTCCCACTGAAATAGCCCACCATCTCTGAATGGATCTTCTTCCTCTCTTCACAGGTGCTCAGATACTTTTTAGTCCCCACCAGCTCGAAATGTCGGCTCACCCAAAACAGGACCTGGAAATCAGCAACCGGCCGTCGGAGGAGGAAGTTTTCCAAATCTATTAGCAGCCGCTCTACATCGACCTCTAAAACTGTTCCTTCACATTCAGGATGGTCACAGGACAGTAGATCCACGAGCTCCGACTCGCTGAGCCCGGTCCTGGAGAGGGAGACATAAGAGACCATACGAGCCACCAGGGCTGAGCCATGTTTCTGTTCCAAGTGCTCAAATAGAGCGGAAATACACGAATGGACGCCGTTAGGGAGAGACGACTCTGTAACATCTGAATCTGAAAAAAAAGGGAAAAAAATGACTGTTTATCAAGTCCCATAAGTTGAAATGTATGTGTAAAGTCTGAAAGGAAGTTTTACCAAATAATTAGCAGAAGCTTTTTATGTTAGCATCAAATGATGATGATCAATGAGAAAAAATAATGTTTATATATTTATGAAAATACTGCACGTTTAAAAACATTCTATTTTTTTAGTTTAAACAATGAAACCATGAAGTAATACTGAAGTATTAGAAACTTGAAATAATATTACTTATAAAACATTATTTTGTTTAAATTTGTATTTTTTTTTTTTTTTTACATATGCAGCATCTAAACCGGTCTGACAAACTGAAAATCTGTTATGTTGTATTTTGGGTTTTGGGACACCCTACATGGTTGAAATCAGGTGTTCCAGTTCATTGAGGCCTGCATGCTGCCTAGTTTGTAAAAGAATGGGTGGATCTGAGGGGTTCAGAAAACCAAGCACGGTACCAGCATGATGAGATATCTGTCCAATAAGCAATTTAACACCTTTTTTATACTTTATACCCTGCAAGTACAGATCAACAAATTTGTCTACATCTTGGTAAAACTTGGTTTTTATCTATTGTTGTTTTTCTATTGGTTCTCATCATTGAAATTTAAAAATCAAGTTTTCCTATAAGACATACAGAATTTATTATACAAGGTATGCAACAAGTGGCAAACATGGTACTGAGGCTGGACGATATGGTAAAAATTTATATCATGATACATTTCTTCATTTCAGTCGATATGATATCATTTCAATATCAATGAAGCAAAAATTAAAGGCTTAAAAGGTAAGCCCAGAATGCCTACATCAGACGTCTTTATTATTTTGTAATGTTTATAAAAATCCTTTAACATAAAATTTAAGAAATATTAGCTGTGAAAACAAAAATACATAAAACTATGTGAAAACCTGGGACATCAGTCAGTGACATATGCTGTATTTATAGACTATGACATATTGTGAAATGAATGTGTGTAAAAGTTGTATCACCAATATTGAATTAAACTATATTGTGATATATGTTGATATTTTGTCCAGCTCTACATGGTGATAAAATATTTCTGTCTGTTCACTAGGAAACTAGGCTGCTGTAGTAACTTGTGCTTTTTGTGTCAGTCCTACCAGAGTGCCACAGGGAAGTGAGTGCATGTAGCAGTCGAGCATAGAGAGGCAGGCGGCAGGAGGTCAGTGCCCGGTTCACCAGTGCTTGTTGTCCAGAAGTCACCTTTCTCCCTGAACAGTTCAACAGCGACTCCAATAGCTTCACACACTGTTTTCTGTCTACTGATTGGAGCTGTATACAGGCACATCCAGCCTCTTCCTCACTGTTGTCTGATACAGAGGGAAGAAGAGCTCCATGTTGGGGGTAATGTAGTCTGATGGCCTGCAGGAGACCGGTCCTGTTGGAGGAGATGGTGACAATCAGCTTGACAGCGTCAGGTAGGGGGGACGGGAGTCTGCCGATGATCTGAGAACCAAAGTTGTTTTCCATTTGATCCAAGCCATCGAGGATTAGAACAAGAGGATGCTTTGAGGAGGGAAGCTGGGTGAGAAGAAACGCAAGATGCTCTTCAAGTTCACGCAGAGAAGCACCAACTTTTATGTTGCTGGAACATAGCTCTTGAGGATCAGATGAGTCACCGTCACAGATTTGTTGCCTGTGGCAGCAACTGGTGGTGGGATCATGACTGATGTTGCAGCTGCGCTCATCTTGACTCTTGTTGAGGTAGGACTCAGGTTCTAGCTTTGTGTTGTGCTCCTCATATCTGTGAGCTATCTGCTTACAGAGCCTGGAAAGCAGATACCAGGGAGATGTGTTGACTGGAAGGCTACAAAAACAACAGATTACCACTGGATCACAGTCTGACAGCCAGGCTTTTATCTGTAAAAAAAAAGGCAACGTGTTTTAATTTAAACACCAGCAACACTCTTTAAAATTCTGTTAGATTAACCAGGTTTTATATCATATCTGTTTTGTAAAATAAAACAGTTTAGCCAAATAATAATCTAACCTGTAGAAAAAACCTTAATCTTAGGACTCAGTTTAAGAACTAAAAAGCAGTTTAAGTTAAGCTGTATTGACATATGAATATATAAAATAGCTAAAAAATTATAGCAAAAAATAAAAAAAGACTAATTTTCTTCTGGAATAATGTTAGTTTCTAACATTTTTCATGACAAATGAAAATATTGTATATGTGTCTGTTTTAATTATATTTAATTTCTGTCAACTGACCTTCTGAGCGCAGTGAGCGACCAACACTGTCTTCCCTGCGCACGGTCCCCCAGTGACCACTAGTGGGCGCTGTGGATCAATCTGTTTCAAATAAGCTCTGATCTGCAGCCAGGAAAAAGAAGGATCTTCATCTTTTAGTTACATATCACAGTATCAACACAACAACAAAAACAGCAATAATAATAATATCAATAATAATAATAACAATAATAATAATAATAGAGCTTAATCCTGACCTTTTCCTCCTCTGGCTGAATGATGCTATAAAACTGAGCCAGGATGCTGCACAGATGCTCCTGTTCGTGCCTCTCTCTGGACGGAGAATCAATAATAGAAGCTTTTCCTCTAAGCTGAGAAACGTTGGGGTCGTCAGTCAAGGCCATGAGGTCTGAGAAAACCTGCTGGCACAGAGAGTCTGCGTAGGCTCGCCTCCTGGCTGTAGTGTAGCCATGCCGGCGGTCACACTCAGTGGTCGTGGTGTAGAGGAGAAGTTGGCGGGAGGAGAGGAGAGCAGGGAGGAAGACATCACATAGGTGTGATAATAACTCAGATGGAGTGGGTACGCTCTGCTGAAAGGTGTCAGGCTGTAAGTTTAAGAAATTTTCATTAAAAGTGTTTCAGCTCTATCCAGCATCCTCTGGTTGAAATGAACATAAGGTTTGTCGACTCCACTCGTGTTTACATGTGCTTTCATTTAATGTTCCCTTTTAGAGGAACTTTTACCTTCAACTCTGGCTGCAGCTCTGAATTTCTCTCTGGTTTTCCTTTCTCTCCGTTGGCATTGACGACCTTGTGGACATAGATCATACATCTGTTGGCGATGTCCTGAACAGCGCAGTTTTCCAGAGCAAATCGCAGATCTGCATCCAGAGCTGGAGGCAAAAAGAAGACCACACCATCAGCTGTTCTTAGCTCCGCAGAATCCAGACACATCTGATTTTCTCATGTTAAAGTTCCTACCCTTTTCCAGATTTAGAAAGTAGTTCCTATTCTTGTCAAACCGGAATGAGTTTTTCTAAAATAATTATATAATATTTTTATAAAACACAATTTGTTAAATCTAATACATGTTTGTGAAATAAAAAATGCGTCCTTTTCATAGATTATTGGCATCTAAACCAGACCCAGTTTAAGAACCAGTTAAACTTTAGCACAAGGATCAGATCGTGGGACGTATATAAATTGTCCATTCTTTAAAACCGATTTAGTTCTCAGTAAGTTTATCACAAACGTTATTTATGGGGGAAATGTTTAACCTATAAGCATATCTGAGATAAAAACTAGAATTCTAAATTAAACATCTGTTAAAAGCATAAACTTATTAGAAATGTAGTTTTCATTTCAAAATGTGTAGGAACCTTGAAGAGTGCGGATGAAGTAGAGTTCGAAAGATCCTTATTTTACTCCCTGAATGTGCTTACATTTTCAATAACCGGTGTTTTTAAGGTTCATGTCTCCTTTTTAGACACTTCTTGAACGTCCCATAAAGCTCCAGCTAAGGTCAGGGATCCCCGAGGATACGCTGCATGAACTCCAGTAAAATAAAATGAACTAAATCTTTCAAGATAAAAGGTGTTTATATGTTTTTTTCACCTGATCTGTAGAAGGTGTGGCCTCTCTCTGCAGTCATAAGTCCGTTCTGGACACACAGACTCACAGCTTTCTGCAACACCTTCCTCAAATCTTCTTTGTTATGCATCATCTTAATCTCCTCTCCCTAGTGAACAAAAAACATTTTTGTGCTTTTCATTATTTCATTTTCTAATTTCTACTAAATTATTAGACAATTATCTTTGTTAAATTATATGAGTATGAAAATAATCAGTGTTATGTTAAATGTTTGTAGTATTATGTTTTTTTGATTATATCCTAAACACTGATTATAAATTTTTATCATGAATGAAAGGTATTTCATTTTCACATTAATCTGTTAATGGACTCATTTCTATAAATTTACCTGAATGATAAATGAAAAATGAGAAACAAATCCCAAACATGTTATTTAAAACCAATGGGAATTTAAATAACACAACTACATTAATCACCAGAGGAAAGCAGGTGGACTCCACAGAAGCCGCCTGGTGGTGGTAGGAGGGAGGAACTACGTTCTCGTCTCTCTGGTACACCCTCTCCAGCTGCTGGGTGCAGATGCCCGCCTGCTGGCTCGCCTGTAGCAGAAGGTGGTACTCTGACACCTCCACCTGGGTAGGCAGAAAGGCTGATCCATACTGGTGTCCCACCAGAGCCTGCAGCACCACCATGTGGATACAAAAGGAGAAAGAAGTGTGAGCTCTTTTACTCATGAAGCGGTACAACTTGGGTAATTATTGGGTAATTACAATGCAATGTAGTGAGAGCACAAGCTTAGATCTCCATGTTTAGTTTCCCTGTGATGCTTTTTTTATTTACCAATAAAAAGGGTCCAGCTGAGTTCTTTCTGCACTCCTCAATAAGCTGTTGTCTGGTGTTTGCATCTGGCCAACAATTAGGATCCCTGGACTCAAATGGATCAATAAGCTGCAGAAACACACACAGAAAAAAAACAAAACAAAAAAAAAAAACAAGCAAAGAGAGACATAACTGGTAACCGATAAAGCAAACTTCATTAGCAGCAGCAACGTGCAAAGAACCAAGAAATGGCTGAATGATGTATGATGTTTGTATCTAATTACACAGGCCACTGAACAGAGAGCGCTACACAATGGCCTGAACGGCTCGTCCAGAGATGATTTAACACACACACACACACATGTATTTAGAAGCACAAAGCATGCAGTGCAGTCGTTTTGCAGCTGTTCACTGTCTTTGTTGTCACATATGATGAAGCGAAGTTGAGCAGAATTAATTAAACCTTTACAGAAGTGGTTTCAGGCAGGGAGTAGAAAAAAAAAGCACAACAAATACAATCTCAAAGCTGATAATAATCAACGGCAGCACCTTTAATATCCCACTGCCTGAACCCATTTACTGCACTAAAGTTTGCCCCTAAATACCCATGATTTTTAGATAAATGCCAGATTATTAATCACTAACAGCATTTATTTTAATCCACAATGTTTAAAGGAAATGATGCAAAGTGTGGCATTACTTAAAAATAGAGAAGGTTATAAAATAATGTATGAGACATAATGTTTTGACTTGTTAACATCTGTTACTCACCCTGACGTCTAGGGCCAGGAAGTTCCTACAGTGCTCTCTAAACCTGGGAAGCACTTTCTCCCTGAGAGCTCTCCGCTCGATAACGCTGTCTGACATGCAACATAAAACAAAGAGAAAACACTTGCAGAAAACTTCGGAATGCAAACAAAATAAACTTTTAGACCTAATCTCTGCTCGTCAGCTGACATATATAAATACGGTACCTTCTGGGTTGGAGCACACATAGATTTTGACACAGGATGAGCTGCAGCAGGAATGCGACGAGTACCGGCCTTCTCCTTTAGAGGGCATACCTACTCTGTGACCTTCAAATCAAATATATTTAGCCGTAAAGAATTTTCCAAGAAAATAATAACAGACCTAACCAACAAGTTGATGCCTCTCCTCTAAGCTGGTCTCACTGTGTCCTCTCTTTGTCAGGAAACTCTGGTTTTGTTCACAGACTGCGATATCCTGACCACACCCACTCCTACTAACTGGAAAACACTACAAGTCTTTATAAATGCAGGTCTTATCGCTTATATACGCAACAGACTTGTGTTGAGATTTAGTTTTCACCTCGCAAAGGAATCCATTTCATCAGGATGCTAGCAGAAACCTTTATGCATGGTTAGAGGGAGTATATGAGAGCTGGGTCTTTAATTCCCCCTACTTAATGTCAATACTTAGTAGAAGCAGCTTTAGCTGCAAATGCTTTGAAATCAGATTGAATGGGGAGGTTCTGAGCAGAAATTTTAAAAGCATAACGCACATTTCTATTTGGATTTAGTTCTAGACTCTGGCTAGGACATTCTAAGATGAACTGGTGCATAGATCTGCCTGTATGTCTTCAGAATACTTTGTTTTTCTTGTAGGTTTCCTGTTCTTTCTCTATTGTCTGTATCTGGATCCTGAAATTTAACTAATGCTTCATGTAACTTTTTAAATAACTTTTCAGATCTTATTTGTTGGTATTTTTGCAAACATTCGTTTCAAACGTGTAAAAGATTAGATTAGATGAGTTTTATTGATCTCACAGCGGAGAAATTCACATGTCACATACTGGCAAAGTAGATAAGA
>JAUZNJ010035385.1:0-12287 GCA_034780135.1 Jordanella pulchra
GATAGATAGATAGATAGATAGATAGATAGATAGATAGATAGATAGATAGATAGATAGATAGATAGATAGACAGACATGTAACAAATGTATTAGAATAAGGATAGACAAGATAGACATGAGAGCTAATTCTTGGATTTTTTCAAGAAGAAATGTTCCTAGTAATAATAATTCCTGTTGTTCATATTTCAGTTTGTGTTAAAGCATTTCTTCCCCGTCTCATGCACAAACTGGTTTATTGACAGTACTGTGCATGGAATACACCTTAAGATAGTGGGAAAAATGACATTTTGAGGAAATTCTAGCACCACAAAGTAAAGACAAACAAAAAAAAAAACATATTGCCAGTTGGTGTGGTAACATATTAAGAAGTGCAAGTGAGAGATTTTCAATTCAAGTACTGTTTTTTTTTTTTTGGAAGGGGGGGCTTTTTCTTTGAGGAATAGTAATTTAAAAATGGGAAATTTACACCAAATTACTTATTTTGGACAAATATTGAACCACTTAGATCAACACAAAGTTATATTGGAAAACAATTAAAAGAAAGTGTTTGTGGACCTTCTCAGCGACCTTTACTGTTGGTAATCTCTCTCTCTCTCTTAAACTGTGTTCTCTTTGCTCAAACATACATTTTTTTCAGGTGATAGTATGTTGAAAAAAATCCCCTTATCAAATCCACAAATGAAATATTATATTTGCAAACAAGCACTGACCTAATATATAAACAATATCTACCCTTAAGTCCTGAGCTCAAACAAATAGAGGCCAAATGAAGCTCAAATTTATAACTGTAAATTAAAGGTAAAAGGATACATAAATATAAACATTTATCTATCTATACCCTGCTTCCTATCATACCACAAAAACATTAAACTCTGAATTTCCCATCATAAGTCATATTATTACTAATAATGTTTATTAATCTCCATTTTTTCACAGCCTTGAGCTATTTAAATAAATGATCCAAAAACTACCCTTTTACCTAATCTTAAATGAACATTGAGGCATGGTGTCATCAGTAGGTACATGGTGGAGCAAGAAGAACGCCTTAGAAAGCTCCATTCGCTATTTGCCACGAGTCACTTAGATTACGCAAGAATTATGTGAACGAAGATACTCTGGACAGATGCCAAACTTGTAATTTTCTCCTACATGCAATGAAAGAAACTTAACAATCCACATCACTATGAACAAACAATCACTGCTGTGAAACATACTTATTTCACATTTAATTCTGCAATTATGTTTCTTATTTCACTCAAGGTCCTTTGGCACATAGTTCTCATTCCACCTATAAGGAATGAAGGTTGGTCAAATTTTACTCAGACGGTTGTGAGAGGTGGCCTTACTGCATTGGAGTCCGGTAAGATTCCCATACTTTGACTTAGTATTAGCTTTTTATTCACGTCAGGAGCCTCTTGTCGGCTGTGTGTGTGGGAACCTCTGACCAACTGGTATGAGGGCATGTTTGTTTACTGTGCGTTGTCAGAAAGCCGTCTGTCTCTGAAGTGCTGTGCTGCTCTAATATAAGCAGCAGTCAGGGTGGTAAAGCCTCATTATTACCATATCCCTGTGAAGCTACAGTGGGATCCTGCCAAAGCTGGAGAGAGGAGGGGTAGCTCTTACAGGCATTAGGATTCAAGTTAAATGTAACCGTATACTGTAGTCAGGGTGTCATTCAGCGGTGTGTTACAGAGCCTAAAGATTTAAATTGTTTGTTTTTAAAAATTGAAATATTTGCTTTTGCCCATATGCTGTGCTTGTTTACTGCAGCTAGAGGGCAGGCTCTGAAAGCAGGAGCATCTGAGAGAGGTTTAATATACTAGACGTTTGTGGCCATAATGCCGTTAAGCAGCTGTGGCTTGTTATGTTAAAAACCATTATGATCACACGTGCATATTGCCGTGGAGACACAATGAAAGCCTTTGTGTGCATCAGTCAGTAGAAATGATGAATGCCACTCTGTTCTCCTGCACAGGCTGTCTGACCGGGAAACAAAGTGTCACTTTGTGCCTCCTCAGCACAGAGGCACAAACAGACACAGGAGGACGCCTCTCTCTCCTCAGTCAGTGCCACCCTAGCCCTCAGCAGACACACCTCCTCTCCTAAGACTGCGCATGTGCTCCTTTTGCGATACACATGTGCACTGCTGAGCCCCTTCACCGATGTCAGTTTATATTCCAGTCAAAGTACAGTAAGGGTGCAATCAAATTCATGGTTGTTGGAATTTTCAGAGCTTTTTACGGTGCTGTTCTTCTGTGCGCGTGCATGCACACAGAAGAACACACATACTGGAGCGGGTTAGGACAGCATCTGACACCTGACTCCAGGTATTGCCCTAGATCCTCAGTAACAGCAGGCAGGTGGAACGACCACACACCTCCAGAACCACTTACACACAGAACAGCAGCAGAACGGTAAGAACAGCTCTTGTAAAACATTAGGATTCAATTTGCTCCGTAGGTCGAGGGTTTAACTAAACTGCAGGTTAAATCAAGAGGCATTGAATAGGTGACACTGCTATTGGTTGTTCATTTTAAACAAAGTGGTTCATATTAGATTATTTTTTTTCTGAACTACTCCTTTTTTTTTCTCTTAAGCGAGCATCACACCAGACAAAGATTTTGTGCCCTTTTTGTTTAGTTTTTTTTTTTTTTTTTTTTATTCCTGAACCTTGTCACTTAGCTGTCAGCTACAGTGGAAAATATAACCATGGTCATGTGATACATGTTACATCTGACACCCAAATCCATTGTTTCTGTTTGATTCACCCTTGGGATCTTAATAGAAGATCAATACTATAACTTAGTTTAAATCTGCCTTTGGCTTGTTGGGTTAATTTTTGTTTGCGATGTTCTTCTTGTACTTCTAAGAAGGTTTTTCATCCACACTCAAGTAGCAGAGCTTAAAGATGGTGAGGATGTCCCAGCAGCTACGTTTCACCTGGTTGCCCAAAGAGAAATAATTCTTATTGATTCTAATGTTTTAAACTGTGAATAATATTAGCACCACAATCACGTTTAGCATTACTAATGTTAGATGTTGAGCATAAGTAGTGCAAACTTGACACATTATTTAAACTTTTCAAATTTTCTCTTGTTACTACCTTAAACTGAAAAGGATTTTATTTGGATATTTTGACACAAACCAGTTGCCCAGGTTGGGCACATAATTGTATTAAGGCCGATTTGTTGTCATAGAAGTGAACAAACAGCATAATGTAGACCAAAGAGGAAAGAGACCAATGTAGGGTTGGGTAATTAAACAATGCCCCAAGCTAGGAACATCTCAAAGAACATGTCAATCTGCCAATTAAAAAATAGAAACCAACCTACAAACCTACCAAGACTGAGCAGTGTGCCTAACCTGACAGGCTGGACAAGGAAAGTATTAACTTCAGAAGCAGCTGAAAGGAACTGCAAAAGCTGCAGAGAATTAGCTCAGATGTGAGAATCTGATTACAGGAAAACTGTTTTCTGGGTATTCGGCAAATCTGGCCTTCATGAGATCGTCTGAAGAAAATGTATAGTTGAAAGAAAGCTTTAAGAAGTCATGTTTAAAGTTTGCCCCTAGCTCTGAAAGAAGATTTACTATAAGCTGTGTAGGACGGACAGTAATTGAAATAACATTTCAAATCATCCTTTAGATTATATCCCCACTGTGAAGTCACCTCAGAGAAAACTTTGTTAAAGGCTGGAAAAGTCTGATTAAACCTGGGGTGGAAATTCATCTCCCAGCAGTGGAATGGTTTATATTGAACCATAGTCATGTGTTAGAGTGGCCCAAAGTCCAGACTTTAATCCACTGATAATCCAAAGCAGGACTTGAGAGCTGATGATCACAGACCTCCTCCCTCAAATCTTACTTTGAGCTATTTTGTAAAGAAAAATATGAAAAATATTAAACTGTTTCTAGACTGTTGATATAATATTTCAAGAAGGTTTTATGTATAATCAAAACTGAAAAAAGAGACAGTTTTAGCTTATTAATCTGATGTTAGATTAAGATAGATGTAAACTAACAGTTTGGCTGGTTGGATCATTGATTTCCAAACATATAGATTTTAAACTTGTAAATCTCTAAACATTGATGCACTTGGCACAACAATGTTTTTATTGCAGGGAGGATGTTTCACTACAAATTATGGATGTCTTTATTGCCAGTTATGCTTCTTAATGGATGGGTTATCCGAGGACAAAGGACACGAGTGAGACATTTTCTCTTTTAGTCTCACACCCGTAAAGTTGGCTTATAGCTGTTGCTAAAAACTACCTCTGAAAATATGTAGCATTTGTTCTTAAAGATGGTTCTAGTTCGCATCCCAGTTGGTTTTTGTTATGTTGTGACAAATGAATTGGATGAGGATCCTTGTTTATTTACTCGTGTGGGAGAAATAACATTAGCCTTCAAGCTACAGGTACATAGGAAATATATAGAATCCATCACCAACCAGACCCAGTCTCTAATTTCAGTACAACTTTGTAAAATAAATATAAATTAATTGATGACTATTTCATCACTAGATTCTAACAAACTATTGAAGGAAAATTCAAAGAACGTTGGAGAGTTTCATTTTCAGCAGGAGCATGTCTGAAACAATGACTGTCTGTTTTGTTACAAACCGAGCAGATGCTGATTAATCACAGCATAGCACTAATGTTTAGTTTCCACATTAAGAATTATCCAACACTTAGCTAAATGTCAAGTGCATTTACATGCTGCCTCATTTTCACTGCGAGGACCTGCAGCCGCTGCTAAGTGATCAGCAATGCAAGAAACTACATCTGGCTTTATGCACTAGCTGAGGGCAACTAGCATAACCCTTTCAGCTGTTGTTTGTGATAAATATATTAAGAGTTACATCTGTGTGTTCTCGCCTTGGTGGCTTCAAATAGACTTTTCACTGAAGAATAGTTTGAAGGCAGGGAAGCGACCATAGCTCCTAAATAAGATCTTATTGCAGAATAGGATTGTTGGAATCACTACTTCAAAATCAAAGTCTGCAGGCGATGATGTGTGAAAAAGCATTAACTCTTCTAATCTAACATGTGTCAAAAATGACCCGTATTCATTTTCCAAGTTAATGGAAAGTAGAATTACAAAAGCTGTGCTTGTTCATAACTTAAGAAAGAAAAAATAAAAATGATGATCTGTGGTAAACATAAACAAGATATTTACTGCATATCTGGAAAAGTAAATGATAAAATTAATTTATTTCAAAAGTATATCAAAGAAACACTGAACCATACATGAAGCAACCTGGAAAATGAATGCGGGTCGTTTTTGACCCATTTTTGCATAAGAAGGGTAGTGATACAAAAAAAAAAAAAATTAAGGATGTATGATGATCAAAAACAAGTTAATTGAGGAATTCTTTGAATACTGAATGATTAAATTAATTTATTGCAAAGATATAGAAGATAAAAACTCAGCCAGGTCACTTTTGACCCATGTTTTGCATAAAAGGGTTAAATTAATCTTCAATCTGCTAAAAACTGATGAACCAATCTGTATGGTTTGGACAAATAGGGGAACTTTTTAGCTCCCTTTTGCTGCATAAAGACCCATATCTATCTTCTGACTTTGCACTAGAGGCAAGGTCATAAGGGAGGTGGATATATCCATCAATGATTACTCTTAGAGAAGTGATGCTAAAGGTGTTATCTTTGGTTCACCAGATGTCCTTAACAACCATGATACACTCCTTAGATGCTAACTGGCAGCTTAAGAGATGGTGGAAAAAAAAAAACATGTGGGAATTGCTAAACCTTTGAACTCAAACGGTGCTTTGATCAGATAAGACAACAAAACTCCTAGTTTGGTGTAAACATAGGATGAATATGTTCAAAGGCATCTATAACCCACAATAAAGTATGGAAAAGAATCTGTGATGCTATGAACTTATTGCTTTACCAAAAGCCTTTGGAGCCTTGTAACAGCGTAGGGCAACATGAAGTCTTGGATATAACAAGGGCTTGAAAATATGGTCTCATCAGCCAGAAAACTGAAACGGTGTCATTAATGATTTAAATAAATTAAAAGACACCAATAATTGGAAATCGAAATAAAGTTATCTCTCTTTGCAAACTGCAACCTTTGTGGGTTGTGACAATTGCTTCTTAATTGGATCACAGTTTGAGCAAGGCCCAACCACAGTGTCTGACCTGAAAAGGGAAATCTTGGAAGAATAGTCAAACACACGAAAAATGCACTACGAAACCTGGTAGAAAGCTTTCTAAGAAGATTTGAAACATACCAACATGTGTACCTACATCACATCAAACTATTTATGAAGAATGCAATGTCACTTAAATTCAAATATGTGTTACGTTTGGAAGGTTAGAGCAGCTTTATCCCAGGCTGCCAAGAACTTTGGGATGGCTTCCTTATCCTCCACCAGGCTCCCCGTCACCTCTCATGCCTTTTTCATGTCCTGCACTTGAGACTAACATAACTACTATAACCCAAATCTTCTTTTCCCTAGTTTTGCCCCAAAGCCTCGGTGGAGATGGCAGTGACATTCGCCTGGGTAAAACAAGCTTTGTGATCAAGAGCAGATCGATGTTCCCTCAGGTTTCACTGCAGTGGTGCACTTCTGTCTGAAGATGGGCAGCTAAAATGGCTAAATGTTTTTAAGGTGTGGCAGTTGTCTGTCTGCTTCGTCAGCAAGCTGCTCTTGCTGTAAGTTGGTGCTGCTTAGTGGCTTGACCCAAACCATCAGGTCTCTGGAACCTGTATGGGACAATGGACATTGTGTTGCTTGGTTGTTTAGAGGATGCTGCACTGTGTTACACCACTGCTAAAGGCACTTCTTTGGTTAATGTAGGGGACATGGCTTCTCCTCATGTAGTAGTTCGCTCCCCAATAGTTCACATACTGTACACCAATAAATGCCAATTTATGAATGGAAAACCAAAGAAAAAAATCAAGACTTGAAAAATCAGCTGAATCCTTCCTGGCAGCAGCAGACACAGTTGCACACAGCCTGTCTGTGTTCATACACTCCTACAGCCAAACATGCTTGTTTGCTCCTTGTTTTGCTCTGACTGGACAAAGAGCCTCCTTTCTTCAGCAGGACACATTTCTGAGCACATCGGTTTGTCTCCGTCATCCTCAGGAAGGAAGCACAGTACATTCTCGTCCCGCTGGAGATGGCAGACGTCTCTCCCAGTACTGTCTTACTGTCTGGTTTTATGCAGCTTCTTTGCAGCCTGAGGGATGCACAGTAGAAAAGGCAGGTGTGTTGGTGGATGCCAGTGCTCTGCTAGCTCCAGGGAGTGGTTGTTTTGGTGATTTGTGTCCTGCTCTGAATTATGTAATAACACAGAAGGTCATCCTGTAGCTCTGGTATAATTTGTCATTCAGGCATGCTGAGGGTTAAAAAAAGGTCATTAATTAGAATTCACTGTTTACATGTACAGTCTTGAATAGTCTGGAATGTTATTCTAATTTTCCAAGGAAATTTGGACGTGGTTAAGGGTTGTTCTTTATCTTTGATATGTTGCGTCACACCTTAACTTCTAGTCAACCTTGCTGATGGGTTCAGCTTTGAATAAACTTACAGAACCAGCAGGTGAAGGGCTTTGTAGATTTGTTATCTTGCAGGTTTCTTCTGTTTCTGGGAAAATGGGATTGCTTGAGGTTTTAAAATTGTACTTTGTATGTATTTAAATACTTTTTCTCTGATATTTTTTTAATCAAAAATGTTTTACAAAGAAAATAAGAATATATGCAACGTGTAAACACACAATCATTCCAAACAAAACAAGTGGCTTCATTGCTTTGTTTGTGTTCTCGACCTTAGATTAGGATTTTAGGAACCACAGACTTGTGGTTCTTAGATAAATCTGGTTTAGGTGACAAAGTGTAAAGTTTTGATAGCCTAAAATGTGTAAATCACCACAATTTGCTTTGGATAATCTACATTTACATTGGGTAATCCGGTCCACAATTTGAAGCCTCAGTTATAGACTTTGAGGAAAAGGAAAGTGAGGGTCAAAAACAAAGTGAAATTACCCTTTAAAACTGTACCATTAGAAGTCAACCTCATTTTTTCTGCTCTTACAATTAAGAACAAGTAAAAATATAACAAGTTATTTTTTTGTACTCCAATGTTAATATTTTTCATGAAAAGAAGGATTGTGGAAAATGTGGGCATTTTTAAATGGGACATCTGTAAGCCTGAGCTGAACGAAAAAGAAAAGACCAAACAGAGTGAGTTTAGAGTGCTCATGTTGCACTTCAAACAGCGAAGGCTTTATCCAACCTGAGTCAACAGGAGCCATTCTGCAAGAGCTAATAAAGCCATGCTTTTCTGATGACAATGCTTGGAGGCAGTGAAGAGTAAATGAAAAGCAGGACATGGGGAAGTTGAGCTGCCTTGACTGCTTCTCTTCAGGGGGATTTCAGAGCCGTGTCCCTCACTCTAATTGTTTTTCTTAGTAGAAAGCTTATTCACTCTCATAGTAGAAAGCAGCATGTTTTTTCATGTTTTTCTTCTCCCACAACAGTCAAGGTGTGCAGTTTACGATGGAAATGGATGCAACAGAAACTAACCATGATGTGCTTTTAGAGGTAACCGAACTCAGAGAGACAGGTAAATGGGAATTAACGAGTGTTTGCAGTCGGCTTTTTAAAGAGACAGTGTGGCTAAATTAACAAACCAAATTAACATGAAGTATAAAACAGAATCTGATCATTTTAAGGACTAACTCATTGTCAGTATTGAGTATAGTGAAGGGTCTGTAATGCAGTGAGCCTACTTCTTTTCTGAAGCTGGAAAACTGGAATTCTTTGAAATACAAGATGATTTTAAACAAAACCGAAAATGTGTCACCACTGGATCTTAAACAGGATTAAAAACATTTTTCCAGATCAACGTAGAAATGCTTCATCAGACAAATAGCCTTAGTTTGGTTCACTGTCTCTTTAACAGCTGTGTGGTGTGGTGAAGGGTTTGACTTGTGAGTTGATTTCCAGAAGGCTTTCTCTGCATTGTGCTATCTGTATTTCTTAAACCTTTTCCTGCGTTTCTTTGATCTGCTGAAGATTTCGGTTAATCTGAAAGATAGGTCCATGCTGGAAAAAATAAAGTGGGCTTTTAATGCTTATTTTATGTCCGACACAACAATTTGTACAATTGGGGCAAAACAAATCAGTTTAGATAAACTTAAATGGTGGTGTTCCTCAAGGGACAGTTTTAGGCTGTTCATACTATACAGAAATGACACATATAGTCTCAAATATACAGACATGTATATTGTTTGAAAGACGATACCATTACATATTGTTTGGGGGATAAGAAATCTTGCTAATGGGTTCAGCTTTGGATGAACTTACAGAACCAGCAGATGAAGGGGTTTGTAGATTTGTTATCTTGCAGGTTTCTTCTGTTTCTGGGTATTTTCACTCTTTATTATGAGACCTATTGCTTCCTAACTCTTAAGTAACTTAAGCTAATATAGAAAACATTTTTCAAACTGCCCTGTCCCCCTGCTTTACACTATGGAAAAAGTTTTGGTGCTCTCATATTTAATCGTTTTTAATTCAGCCACATTGGATACGGTTCGATCGTTTGCAAACTTAATAAGATCATGTGACTACATCTCACTCTAATCCAATTTCTGATTTTTACAAGGCCCTAAAACAGAGGTGAGCCTCCTAGTGTGCAGTAGGTCATTGGGGTCATTGGAAAGGTTAGACTTTTTGGTTTCCAAGAATATCATCCATGGGGCATTTTCCAGGTTATTTCTGCCATGTTTGATTTCCACTTTAAGATGGATATTTTGTGTTTAAACTGATCTAAAACTACTTGTGATAAATAAACTGGCAGCTTGGTTTAGAAACATTAAACCTCCTCCTTTTAAGGTATTTAGGAAACGTAAATATGACATATTACTACATACATTTTGTTTGGGGGATCAGAAATTAACATTTTGAAGCAAGGATTCAATATGAGGAAACTATCAGTAGATTTAAGTAAAACAAAAATCTGTTCTTTAATTACAAATAGTGGTTCAAAAACAAGTTTGCATACATATTTAAATATAGATTAAAATAAAGATAATAATAAAGATATTATATTGCTCAGTGGTGTCATGATATTTGAGATACTGAGTGGACATTTGGGGAAATCCATACAAATGCATCTTAGAGCCACTTTACACATTACAATAAAGTTATCAGGATCATTTTAAGGTGGAAGATTTAGAGCACAGAAATTCATAATCTTTAAAGTTAAACATATAAGAATGTTTATAGGAATGATCTTGCCAAGTTTAACACTGGTTAAATAATATTCAGAGCAAAAAATAATTACTTTGATTTTTCGAAAGGAAGGGGGTTATGAATTAGGAGGAAAGCTACTGTAAGTTTTAGAAAACAAAAGACCTACAGAAGGCAGATGTGTAGAGTGTGCTGTTGTGTGAATGGATGAAACAGTATGGATGACGACTTGAAATATGTTAAATATGTTAAAAATCACTATTGCAAAAATACATAAATGACACAATGTAGCACAAAGTAGGGATCTGTTAGCATACTGGTGGGGAAGGTTGTAGCAGTACTGTGTATTATTTTTGTAATGGATTATATAGAATAGAAACATGTATTTTTTGTTGTTTTACTAAAGTTCAATGTAGTTTTATAGATTATTTCCAGGAGACTGTAGCTGTAGATAATGTTTGGTCTATAAATGGCTGCGTAGTCATAACTATAAAAAAACACGAAAGTGTAAAAATTGTCAAATGGAGGACAAGTTGGAGGCGTTAATGACAAGGGATTCATTTGGATTCCATGTTCTATCTAGACTGACATTCCCAACCCATACCCCAGCAAGTCAAGAGGATTTATTAAGCATAAAAGCATAGATTTCTTCCTATGTTTTATTTAACTATGTATGAAAGATCAGATCTTCTTGTCTTCCTATTAGTAATTAATTATTCACATTTAGAAAAACTGTTTTCTAAATGAAAAACCTAATAGCTGACAGTAGCTCTTTCTCATTTTTATCTTCAATATTTTGTGTCTGATTTTCAACTGCTTATACAAACTTTTGAATTCTTTAACTCCTTTAATTCAGTGAAATTATTTTTAATAATGGTTTGATTTAAGATAAGATTTTTTTATTATTAGAAATGTTGGTTTGACTGATAAAATCTAAACAAAATGTTTATTGATACACAGCCTATGTTTCATATAGGCCAGTTTTTCCACATATTTTACTTAAAATGTACATTGAATTATTTGATATGTTATTTTAATTGAAAATAGTTGCATTAGATCCAAATAAATACCAATAGAAGTCCTAATGTTTAGCAGCCATGTTCTAATGTAGTCTTCTTGAGGCTGTGGCTCATTGGTAAGAGTAGTTGTTTTGAATACTGTTGAATTGATTCCAGCTTCCTCCTGTCACACATGTTGACGTGCCCCTGGGCAAGGCATTTAACCCCAAACACAGTGTCTTACCAACCAACCAATGAGAATGTTTATCCTAACTGGGTAGGGGAAAGTTAAAATGTAAATCTCAGCTAAGCTCTAAGTTTAAACTTTTAGTCAAAATGCCCCTTAGATCAATTTTATAGAAAGCAATAGCCAACCTTCAAGTTAGGTTGGTCTGGAGCTCTGTGGTATCTTGATGCCGCTTGTCTACTCTGCAGAAAAAAAGCGTCCTGTCTTATTTCATGCATGAGTGTTTGAGTGCGCCCACGGCAGGGCAATATGGGCTTTGTTCATTCTGATGGGCAAAGATACTGAGAGAACATGCTGTAGGGAAGCAGAGCATCAGTGCTGCACCTTGATATTAGTTGGAGCGAAGAGCTCTGACTGAGGACTAAGCCATACCATCCATTTCTCACAAACAGAAATAAGAACAAAAACCCCAGCTGAGAAACAGTGCTGACCCCTGCAGCTCTTTAGATATGTATCGCCCAAACTGAAACCACATATTAGTCATAGCACCAAAAAAAAAAAAAAAAACAGCAGTTAGCTATTTCTATAAACACGCACATACAAAAAAAAACTAGGCAAAGCTACATTTCTATTTGAAACTTGAACAATTCAGCTTCTTTTTTCAGGGACTTTGAGACAGAAAAAAATAAGAAATACACAATTTTTCCATAGTAATGTAGACCTCAGGTATATTTCTGCATAACCTAATGCAAGACCAATATGGACTGAACATATACTGTTTATATATGCTAAAAATATTGAATATCTGCATTTAGTTTTTAACTGTTTGACTGCTAAACCTCTAAGTAAAGCATCTTAAGCCATCTCAACTAGCTATATAT
>JAUZNJ010035386.1:0-12287 GCA_034780135.1 Jordanella pulchra
GTTTGTATCCTACTACTCCTTGTGTCGTGGTGTTCTGCATGTGGGCTAAACAACTTAAAAACCCAAACATGACAGTAGGGAGTCCTGGCCAGAGGTTAGCATCAAATAAAACACATAGTTACATAGTTAATAGAAAGTATGTTAAGTTTAATTAATTTAAAAGTTCCAAGTAGAGGGAGGTAAATGTACAAAAGCTTTATCAGCGAAACAAAAAACTAGGTGACTAGTCAAGACCGAAGACTAAGCAACAATATATAGAAGCATTTCTCTGAAAGCATCAATTAAGAACATTTGTTATCATTCTTTTCTTTTGCATTTTCTTTGCTGGTTGTAGGTTTGTGCTCTTGTCAGCAAGTGCAGGATTTTTATTTTGCTGTTTTTTTTCTGTTACATTTGCCTTGTGTGTGTGTGTGTGTGTTTTGAAAGTTGCATTATTTTTGGCAAGTTTAGCCATTTGTTGTACGTTTGCACTTGTTGACCACAGAAACATTGTTCCAAAAACAAATTTTCACATGGAATGCATTATTTATCTTGAACAACTCCATGGAGAAACAACAACAAACAAGTTAGTTAGAATTAAGTTTTCCCTGAATATGCAGACTCATTGTGATGCTGAAATGCTTTTCCATTTTGAGCTTTTTCAGGATTCTACTCTTTGTGCCAGAACTCTCTAGTATTTGGAGCTGTTTATAAATACTTCCACCACAATCTCTGTTAGATTTTGAGAAAAGTAGTGTCCGAGTCTTATTTTACTGGAGGTTTCTTCCAGTTAAAGTTTTTCCTCTCCACTGTCCCAACATGCATGCTTGGTGTGAGGGATTGCTGTTGGATTAATGATTCGATGCAATCAGCTGGTTTTCCTCAGATAGAAAACTTTTAACTAATCTGACTGTGTGATCTGAATGAATTTCTTTATAAAGTGCCTTGAGATGACATGTACAGTTTAATAAAACATGTATGAAATGATGTATGTCATGATGTATAAGTGATCTATAAAAATCTTTGAATTAGGCTTTAGAGTTTCTTAGAGGGAGAATTCTGCAAAGTGACAATTAGATTCAATTTAGCAGAGATCAAAAAAAGTAAAGATCTGCTGTGTTTTCCAGAGGAAAAGTAAGAAGACTGAAGATGAATCACCATAGAAACAGATGAGCAGCTCAAGGTGAGCTCTTCTCTGTGCTACAGAAACAATGCTTTGTGGAGGTGGAGAGTCGAGACGTATTCTGAAGCTTATGCATACTAACCATGCTGTATGTCTTATACAGCTGAAGATGCTGGTTCAAGGTTTATGCTTCTGGACTAACCCTCTTCCTGTAAGTAGACACTAATCTTTCCTGAGGCAAAAATCAAACTGATTCTAGGAAAGATTTGATCTCAGTGATGAAAATGTGAAAATTATCAGCAAATGTTTTGCTTTCCCTGTTCTTTGAGCTCATTGACCCACATAACCGAGAACCCCTGCTGGTCCCAAATTGTATTTCCTGTAGAACAGAGAAGCTTAGCAACATAATTAATTTACTTTTTACAAACTTTGTGCAGTTATATACTTGCATAGTTTGATCAGATCGTGTTCATAAAGCCCTAAAGCATCAGACCTTAGCCTGACCACTATTCAAATGTAAAAATATAGAAGCATAGGGCTTATTACAGCAAATATAAATATCTTCCAGGATGTAATTCTAAAAGGCTTATGCAGTTGTCAAAGCGAGGACTTCCTGAGTTCAATCCCTGATTCAAGGGTTTTCTGCAGTTTAGAAATATTCTTGCTGTACATGTATGTGTTCTCTCCACTACTCTGGTTTCTTCCCATAGTACAAAAAGATTAGGTTAGGTACATCTGTGTTTCCAAATTGCTATTTGATGTGTTTTTGTGTGCATGGTTGCATGTCTTTGCCTTTCAATGTATTGATGACCAATCCAGGATGTCCCTCACCTGACCTTGACAGATAAGCAGTGGAATATGAATTTAAAAAGTCTCTATTTTTATCTCTATCCTATTTAAGGTTTATCTTTATTATTTAACAGCTTTAATATTGATGTTTTCTCTGCTTTCGATTTTCAGTTTTAATAACGATACTCAAAGCAAGGACTTAATAGAACCTAATGAACCTGTGTAGTAGTTGTTCTATGGTTTGCAGAAGGATTGATTAGACAGGCACTACCAAAAAACATGAAATCAGATAATGGATTTCTCCATATGATTTAAAAAAAAAATTGTAAATGTTCGAACTGAAAGTGAAAAAAAGTGTTAATGGGACAATTAATGAAGCTGAGAATTACCTGATTGAGTTTAATGTTCATTTCATTTCATTTTCATTTTCATGAGCCGTAGGAGAGATTGAAAAGTGATGAAAAATACTCGGACCTTTATTTCTTCCCCAGAATGTACTAATTCTATGTTTTTATAACTCTTACTGTAGCTTCTAATTAAAACCAAATTTGATGTATCACTAAAAACCTATAGGACCTAATGATGAAAGCATTGTCAGCAACACAAGATAATATGCCTGTGTAAATTCCCAATTGGGGTCTTTTGTGTTGTATGTGTTTTATGTTAGGCCATTTGAATCATGATGATCATTGTGTAACTTGTGAAACAGAATGAGTTCCAAGATGTTGTAGCTGGTTCGGACCCGAAACCTCCATCCTCACCCTTTGTTAAGTGATGGCCTCCTTCACCCGTCTTTCAAACCTTCTGTCTTCTCTGTTCTGAACATTTTATTCATCAAAGGTGTGTCCTTTGTTCTTAAGGTATAAATGTACAGCAAAAGTTTGCCCAGAGCTGCAGCTCTTCTTTGCTGCACCATTTATTTATGTGGCTGTTGTTTGGTTTCTCCAATGCCTGAGCAGTCCTTGGTGCAATGGACCACATAAACACATCTGCTATGCCTTGGTTTGGGTGCTCTTGGAACGAACCAGAACAAAATGTTAAGATTTTACAAGGAGAGGACAAATGTTTGAAAGAGGGGATGAAAGAATCCCTATTTATTTTTTTAAAAAAGCCATCAGAGGATAGGGGTTTCAGCTTCTAAGCATCTACAACTTTGTCCTGAAACTCATTCCCAAGAAAGTACACAAGCACAAAAAACATACAATAAAGCAGAATCCCAAAACCCAGGAAAACGATGGTTGGGTCATTGGTTTGCTTCCAACATGGAATAATTAGGATGGGTCTCCAATGTCTAAGAGGTTCTTCATGTTAACCTCAGCAGCCATTTACAGACACTTGTATAAGTACTTTAGGATAAGTGCATCAACATTGTAGCACACAGTCCAATGTACAGGGTTCTGTTCTCTGACCTTTGGATGTAATCAAATCATTAAGGATTTCCCTTTTTTTGGATCCAGCTCAGAAATCTATCTAATCTTTAAAGTACAGTATATTCTCGTTGGAGTTTACATTTTTAGCATTTCATTGTGCTTAGCAATTACCACCAGCTATTAGGAGACGAAAGATTTAATGCTAAATCCTTGAAAATGCATATTATCAGCATTGCTTGTTTTTGACAATCTGATTTTTTTCCCCTCTGGCTGTCATTTCCATGAATAAATGGTCAAATTAAACAGGTTCCCTGAACACAATCATTAATGCCTTATTCAGAAAGAACCAAATTCACGAAAATGTTCAGAAGATATTAGAATGCTAAGCAAGGCAATGGAGAACAGTGAAAAAAAAACTACTTTGGAACTGATCATGCAATCCTTTATTTATAAATATAATAATATGTACAGTATTTATGTATCCTTAATATGTATTGCATGTTAAGGCACAGCTGAAAATATTTAAAATGTGTTTTTCTTTTTATTCTCCTTGATGATATCAATAGACTTTCTTTAACTCGGACTATAACAGCAAACGAGATAAGTTATCATAAATTTGCAGATGACATAAAGCCCTATGTTGCCAAGTGATTTTGAACCCATTGAAGCTTTGGATAAATTCATAGAACATCACTTTCTACAGGTAGAAGACAGCAATCAGCCCAGAAATCTATGTGTAGTGATGGATTATTTTAATCTGGATAGACTCACACAGAAAAAGATAGCAGTTAAATTTAATCCTTTAAAGTCAAATGTATCATATTTGATACATGAATTTATGAGACCTCTGCATCATCAGTAGGATATTTTCGCTCTTGAGAACCCGACATAATAAATCAGAAATATGTAGGGAACAGAAAATGTATAAAAGATTATACGGAAAAGCCTAATGTATCAAATTTATGCAAATAATGATCAAATTAACTTATACAAATTTTTTTTTTCATAATTTTTCATAGAATTCAATGACCACCCTTATATTAAAAAATCTGAATTTTCTGTCATTTATTTCATGGTTCGGGCTTTAAAGGGTTAAAAGGGTAGAGTCTTTGGCGCTCGGACCCGGCAGAAGACTTATGAGCTGAGGATCACCAGGGGTAGGTGATCGGATCCGGTGAAGCTCTGGGTAGTCGTCCCCCTGGGTTTGGAGGCTGGAGCTTTGGGATGAAGGGACGAAGATAGCCGGTCGAGCGTCCATCAGGATGGAGGAGGAGATGGGGAGGAGGGGGGTCAAGCGCGGCTGATGAGCAGGAAGATCTGAAGTGATTTCGGCTTTATGAACGGACCGAAGAACAACTATTGGCTGATGCGGTGCTGGTCCTGATTGGCTGCGGCGGGGCGTGGTGAGTGTATGATAAGGGTCAGCTGTGTTCCGTCTCCCAGCTTGAATTTTCGCCTAGGCTCCATGAGAGGCCCCATAAGACAAAATATACAATCTCTTTAACATGTCTACAAAAAGGCTTACAGAACAAAACACTGTCACAACAAAACCATCTCATAAAACAGCAGCATACAAGAAAACCAGTATAGTATTATTTTATTTGTTGAATTAATGGAATTAAATTTATTAGGGTGATAGATGCATATTTTGGGGGAAAATTAAACTACCCAAAAGATAGTGCAAAATGATTTTTATCTAAAGAAATTATAATTTTAAAATAATCTCTGCTTAATAACTACTTTATGTTTCTGTTTTAAGAAAAAAGATTGTTGCATTTTGACCTTTTTATATATTTTTCTACTTTAAACTTTGATAATTGGTTAACACATTTTCCCTTGCTGGCATTTCTAGTTGCTGCAGTTTTCTTTTATTATGACAATGAATGTGTCATAATAAAAATAAAGTGTAAAAACATATATATAAAAGCAAATAAATAAATAAAAAGACACAGTTACTCTTGAAACCCTTTTTTGTTCTCTTTCTTTACAAGCTATGGTATAATATTAAGGCAGCAGGAGCACCACTTGAAAAGGGAATCTCCAACTAAATTTGGTATGAAAATCTAAAATCTAAATAAATAAATATGAGTTTAATGGTATATTTTAGATAATTTAATGGTACAGATTTGTTTTGTATATGTAAAAGAGTTTGATAATTTTTATGTGAGAGTTTGAGATACAGTGGTGTTTATGAGGAGGTTGGTTGTCTATGCAAGTGAATAACTGTGATTCTGTGAGGACTTATGTAGACATGTACGAAATATTGTACATTTTTGTCTGATTGAGCCTCTTACATCTTTTTATTCAAGTGTCATGCATACCCAGAATCAGAACAAAACATGAATAGACAGCATTTACAGTAGTTCTTATGTCCCACTAATTTGAAACAAACTCTCAGAAAACTGTTTAAGTGCTGCAGTGCTAAGTTAATTTAAATCAAGGCTAAAACTCATTTGTTTAAAGTGAGCTCTGTTCTACTTTAACTATTAACTAAAGTATCATTTATTTTACTCTGCAGTTTAACTTTTCTCGAATTTCATTTATTATTCCACTGTAATGTGGTTTTTCATCATGTTAACTACTTTAAAATGTCTTGTCGCCAAAATTTGCAATACAAATAAACTTCCCTTGCCTTGCCAATGAGCAAGGGACTTAAATACTTCATGAGTTTTTGGATAAAATTACAGCCCCCTTTTTTGCCCCCTTTGATATTACAGCTAAGACATTCTCTCTTCTGCACACACACACACACAATTTTAAAAAATGTAATAATTAAGCTGAAAAGCTGTCATGTTGTATTTAAACTTTTTTCACTCCTAAAATACAGTTTGGTTTCAGTCTGTGTTTAATGTCACTTTTGGCTGAGTGAACTTTTTTTCAAAATTAATTCCCTGTAGCAGCGTGTCTCATTAAATTCTGCAGTTAGGTTTACAGAGAACAATGCTTCATGCTTTGACAAGCCCCATGTTACAATACCTCTGTTATAAAAAGGGGAGAAAGTTGTTGAAGGGAAGAATTTATTGCTTTATTCTGACCTGACAACATGCTCAGTTTTATACTTGTGCACCCACAGAGCAGTAGATGGGCTTTTTGGAGAGCGTGCAATGGCTTTTCTGCCAGAGGCCTCATATTGAGACTACCTGGTGATAGAATAGAGTGCAGCTCAACAGGGATCTGTGGCTGCAAAATCATTACAGCTACATTCCAGCTGCAACTGCTTTCAAGTTCACAACATATTATGCCTGTAAACTGTTTTGGGTTAAACTTATAAAAACAAGAATATAAAGTGTTTACAAGAAGTTCTAAAATACTTAAAGTATTCCTATATTTTCATGGTATTTCTGATGATCTAAATTTACACCATCAATGTCATAACTATTGTACAGCTTTGTAATTCTGTCTGTAAAACTGATATGAACACTTTAGTACAATTTGATGTTTTTTATGTCTAATTAAAGTCCCAAAAATAAAGTTAGCAGGTGGCCAAATTGTAAAGAAGTTTACTGCATTCAAGAAGAGGTTAAAATGGCTGAAATTCAATATTAAAAAAAGAATATTGTTTGTATAATTTAGTTACTATATGGAGATCCATGAGAGCATTTACCCCTTGAACACTTTCATATTTTGCAATGTTAAAACCGTAACAGCTGAGGAAGAGACCAGGACAAAGCCCCGTGTTATTTTAATGTGGAATTCTGTTTTATTTCTAAATTGTTATGAATACAGTTCAAATGTGGTGTGAATTCTTATTTATTACCCTTTAATACCCTTAATAAAATCCTTTATGATCAAAGCCTTTTAAGACTAGTTAATTCAATTCAATTCAGACATACTTTATCTTAAAGGGAAATTAATAAACAGTTACTGTGTGTGTTATTCAAACTCATTATAAATGCAGTTGTTCTTTGAAGGCCTAAAAAGTTTTTTTGAGAAAATTAGTGATTAACTCTATGAGGATCACAGAGTATGACAGATATAAGTTTACAGACTGTCAAAGAAGAGTTACTTGATCGAAGGATTGCCTAGGTGATAATGCATTTTCAGCATTTAAAAGCATGTTAGAATTGATATAAGATTGGGAGGTTGAGGGATTAGCTTATGGGAATGTACACAGTGGGCCTGATCTTTGCGAAGTCAGAATTTTAAAAAACACACGAAAACTAAATTTTATTTAAAGCACACAGGTGTAAACTATTCTCCATCTGCATTGTGAGCGTTTTTTGTGTGTAGATCCAAAACCAAAACTTCTGTGTGCTTGTGGTTTGCTTTTTATGCCTCTCTACCATCTCTCCTGCTTGCACCTAGACCTGTTTCTGCTCACTAGTGTCAACTTTTGTCACTTTGAGGGCGGAATTCTGACTTTGTAGATCTTCAAAAACTCCAAATCAGAAATGATAAATTACTTGTAAAAAAGGTACTTGCAATAAATGGGTCAGTAAACAAAGGTTACAGCTGCAATAGATAACAGGTTCAAAACTGGTTCAGGCCACCATATCTAACAGATGAAACTGCATCTGCTACTGGCAGTTTAAGAGAGCAGGGTGGCCATCAAAGAAAAATGAAGTTTAAAGTCACCGAGTTGGACATAATAACGAAGACAGTCATACTAAGAAGATGGCATTAATAATAATTATGATCATTTATAGTGTACCTTATTTATACAGTACATATCTCAAAGTGCTGAAAACAAAATTAAAAAAGAATCAGGGATTAAATGACAATCATGAAACCTGGGAAAGCTGACTGACAGTATGGGAAACAACAACTGACGCAACTGCAGATTATTGGCAAATGCTCTGTAGGTATATTGAGCTTTATCCATTCCAAGGACCCTATATACCAAACCATTTAAGGTTAGTAATGGTTCTTTTCATTTTGGTTTTAATGCATAAAGTTTACTTGCTTCCCACTGCATTAATCTGCACCACACAAGCATCTCTTTCCCACTAATATTATTTCACCATTGGTACATCTGACAATTCAAATATGTGCATCTGTTAACAACACTGTTAACATATTTTAAACTTTAAAAATCTGACCTTAATAGAAGGGCCTCTGAATGAAGAAAGTCATAAGCAGTCAGTCCAGCTGCACTTTACAACATGCAGTGCTTGAGGAAAGTGGAGTCGCACAGTGCATAAAAAGAAGGCAGGGCAGAAACAATCAATAAAGCTGTTTAAAAAACAGAATATTTTACAGACGACAGAAGTTCAGCAGGACAGAAGACAGAAAAAGTAGCGATCCTTTTTGAGCCTTGTAAAAACAACAAGGGACAGTAGGCAAAAGCGCAGCTTATCACTAGGAAAAAAAAAGACAAACTTCAAAAATTTAAAGAGGACAGAAAATGAATAAAGTAAAATAGTTATCCTCTTTGAGCCTTACAAAAAACTGCAAGTAAGTGCAGCCTATCACCCCCCCTTAATGATAAAAGAAAAAAGAATCATCAAACTTATAAATCTCTCTCTGAGAACAACCTCTTACTGCCTCATCCAGATTTAAAGTGCGATGTTAGGAGTTTTTATACTGAGAACAGTTCTGGTGTTTTCAGTTGGCATTATTGCTTTTATTTGTTTTAAACCAGAAAGTAACAACTGAAAACACAACTGAAAAAAATCTCTACTCACACCTAGATTTATAGTAATTATCACTTAAATATAACTATATGGCTGTTTTACGTCAAGACCAAAAAAAAATATGTTATTGAGCTTCCATCTGCCAAGTCTTCTGTGTCAGTTGGAACACAAGCAAGTATACAATCTGAAAGTGGAAATAATACACATTTCAAATAACCTTCAATACTTAATGAACACATTTGCTTCAAAAGCTCTATGATGTGAAAGAGACATTTTAAAAATGATTTTGCTTTAATGTTACTTTAATCCTTCTTAAGATGTTAGTTTGTTCTTGAAAGTCACGACTACTTCTCTACTCTGCTCTGTTGCAGCACAACAAAAATGAAAAATTTGAAGTAGTGTAAATACTTTTTTTAGCACATTATAAAAGTTTGTTGTACATGTCAAAACAATTATATTAATTGGATGGATTTTTAATTGTTAAAATGTTTATTATGTTTTTTGAGTTTGGACCAAATCATAGATTGGGAACAACCTGGGGAGTTTAAAGAATGAACAAAAAAGTAAAAAAGAAAAAGAATCAAAATTGGGCCTGCCTAAAGACGGCCCTTTAAGGGCCACTGTCCTGCAGGTTTTTGGAGGTTTCTCTGCTTCAGCACAGATGATTTCCTCTGTTAGCTGATTAAAAGGCTGTTGTTGGACCGTATTCACCAAAACCAGCTGTGCTGAAGCAGGGAAACCTGTAAAACCTTCAGGACAAACGGCCCATGAGGACCAAGAAAAAGAAAAAACCACAAGAAAAAAATGACAAGGAACTAGGCAAGACTGTAAAAAAACAGAAAAGAACAATTGAGACATAGAAGCTTAAACACTGAGAAACGTTGGAGAATTATGTTAAAACCAGCTGAACATTATCTGAGGGATGTAGAACTTCAAAACAGAATCTGAAAAAGAGAAAAAACAGTCAAACACTAACATAAGAAAACAAACCAAAATGCACAGAGCAAATGAGAAAAGAAGAAATGAATAACCAAGTATGGAAAGCACCTAATGACAATGATAAACAAAACAGTTACCTGAACTTAATATGATGAGGATTTTCTAAGAATAGACAATGATGAGAAAACAAACATGAAATAAAACCAAAGCACAAACCCCGTTAAATTACGACAGTTTTGTTGTTATTTTGCCCTTGACATTCTGTGATTTGGGTTTTTCTTTCATTCCATCTGTTGATGCCTCCATTTCCTCTTTTTATTGTCCCCAGTCTCACTATTTAGAATATCTTAATAGTTAAACACAAGAATGGAAGGAAAAATCTACTGTCTCTTTTTTTACCTAAATGTTTTCAAGTGATTGAACATTTAGCTGCATTATACTAAAGCATATGTTTTTTAAGAAAATATTGTTCCTCTACTCACTGTATACGCTTCTTTATTCCATTCACAATATGATGTACCATGGGAATCAGAGGATCAAAACATGGGTAAAAATTAAGGTTTGAAATTACTGTTGAAAGGAAAGTGATTCCCCTCGTGTCAGATACTAAAACTCTCTCTTCAGTAATCTTTTGGAATACAGTTGCTGGTAATATGTGAGCTAAAAGCATAGTGCACATAGAAAAAAGCTACTGTGGCTTTAGGCAAATAAAAACATGCATTGTTCTTGTATTGTGCTTTGAGTGGTGAATATAATTAGGTATATGTAAACATGTCAGGCTGCTCTTATGTTTCTATTAAAATGCACCAGGAAAACAAGTTAGAATTATATATTTAATTTCCGGGAACAGCATATCAAGGAAGGGACTATATATTCATGCATGGATAATAAAACACCTAATGATGTCTGTTCCATCACAAGCATCATGAAAGTATAAATAATATATAAGCTAACTTCATGTGCATTGCTGTTTTATTTGGCTTATAAACCTAGTAAAGAACTGTAAACCAGAATGTGCAGTGCAAACGTGTTTTATTTATTTTTATCATTTTATCAGTTCCAGGCTCCTGATGGTTTGCTTTGCTCACTGAGCAGAACAAAGGCATTTATACTACAGCAAACACAGATTAGTGCCTAATTGGGAAGTTTGTATTTTTTATGAATACAAAACTGAAGAGTGTTGCATTCATACAGTAAGTATTCGGCCTTAATGGGGCAACACTGCAGAAGCAATAATGTAAAGAAATTGCATTTATAATTAATTTGCTAATTTCACAAAATTGTTAAATGGGGAAAACCTCTAAATAACAATTTTCAGTTTTGCTTGGATTTATGTTTGGACTTTAACTAGGCCATTGTAACACATGACTATTTTTGAAACCGAATCAGTCTGTTGTAGCTTTAGCTGTTTATTTATGGTTTTGGTCTGGAACCGGGCCAACACTAAATGTTGCTTCAGTGTGGGCACCGCAACAAACAAACATCATTAAAATCTATGCGTGCAGGTCCCCAGTGGTGCAGTATGGGTGCAGTTATAGAGGCCTTGTGGCCGGTTGGTCTGACACCACTGTGGCGTCTGCATTAAGTTACTGAATTTCATGAATCAAATAGTAAAGAGTTCAAGTGTATTTCAGGATAAAATCAACCTACCAAGTTAAGTTAACTTGGCTGGTGAAAACTCAAAAGGAAACAGAGGGACAGTTGGAGGATGAAACAGGATATTTATGCACACAGAAAGAGCCAAAACCCATGTAAACTTCTCTACTTGTGAGTGTTGCTTCTGCAGCCTGAGCAGGGTCAGCCTGGGTGCATCACTCATTCTGGGTGACTTTGTGATACAGGTCAGTGTCGCAGTTGTGAGCCTAATGTAAGCAAGGTTTTCCTCAAGCATGGGGATGTTCTTGCTCTATTCAATCTCCATGTCACTGTGGAAGAAAACATGCCAACAGCCTGATGCTGCCACTGCTTTTTTCTCAGTGCAAATGACTTGCTGGTATTACACACAAGCCTGATAGTGTGGTTTTGGTCTCATTTTTTGGGAGCACATTTAGAGGTGTCCTCTGCATAGTTTGAGGAAAAATTACACACAAGTCTTCTTATTGACGCCTTTTAACATTTTTTTTCTGGCCCTCAACAGACAAATTTGTAAAGTATGTGAGTAGTTTTTCCAGTCAAAAAATTCTCCCTCCTGAGCTGTTTATTTCAGTGTATGCTCAGCCTTGTTGTCTTATGGGAAGTCTCCGATAAATTAATCTCCGATAATAAAGTACAAATCTTGGCGTTATTTTCGATCAGGACCTGTCATTTAAATCCCATCAAAGAGGTTTATAGAATTTCCTTCTTTCATCTCCTGAATATTGTAAAAATTAGAAATATCCCATCCAGGACTGATGCTGAGAAACTAGTCCATGCATCTGTTACTTCAAGGCTGGACTATTGTAATTCTTTACTATCAGGAAGTCCACAAACTGGAGTTAAAAGCTTTCAGCTGATCCAAAATGCTGCAGCCAGAGT
>JAUZNJ010035387.1:0-12287 GCA_034780135.1 Jordanella pulchra
TATATGGAAAATTATATGTATATATATACATATAATACATATAATACATGGAAAATTATATGTATATATATACATATAATTTTCCAATTTTGAACTCAGACAGAAATAATCGTCCTTGAGCTGATTAATCAGTCTCTTTACATGGATTTCATTATATTGGAATCCAACAGTACCATAAAAAATGCGTTTTTCTTTTTTAATCAGAATGCATCAATAAAATCTTACATTAAACAGGTTTAAAGAATTTTCTCTTTTTTTCCCAGAATATTACAAAACTGAAAATATCTGGTCCAGGAGGGAAGCTGAAAAACACTTTTCCATGCATTAGTTACTTCAAAGCTGTAATATTTTACAGCATAAGACGTAGATAAAAGTTTTCATTTGACACAAAATGCTGCAGATAGAGTTCTGATCGAAATTAAAAAGAAGAAATCAGAGTTCTCTTATTAAAGCATTGCTCCAGTGGCTTTCTGTTAAATCCATAACAGAATTTGAAGTTCTCCATCACATGTATGAAGCCCCTGAAGAACAAAGCTCCATTTTATTTATTTATTTGCTTTCTGATTGTCCTTATTGCCCTAAAACAGCTTTTGTCCCAAAAAAATCTATTTTAGCGCGTTTCAGACCCCTCATGCTAATGACTCTTTTAAAAAAAGCGACCAGCAACAAATCCAGCAACTCTTTCCTGCCTTGTTGGAGACTTTGATGACAACATATGCACTAATTGATCTTATGTGAGTTTCCCATTTTCAGCAAACAATTAAAGAGCGAGCCTGTTCTCCTGCAGGGACTCAGACGGAGCAGCTGCAATCCAGGTGTGTAGTCAGAGAGCAGAGCGACCCTCCTCTGTTTCCCATTGAACAGGAGTCACACATGCACATAGCTTCCACTTATGCCCCATGAATAAAAAAAAATCAGAATGTAAATACAATATTTGGCTTTTTTTTCATTAAAGCTGCTGTAGGATAATAAGATAGCGCTTGGACACAGTTTCAGCAGCCCCATCAGCCCCATCAGTCCCAGCAGCCCGAGCAAACACACCCCAGTGTCTTAGAGCAGATAAAAAATATGCTTTTCATTACTTTTGAGACCAAATTTTATATGCTTGGTTGTTGTTTTTAAGTAATCAAATTTGAATGGGGGGGTAATTAAAACGTATTTCTGTGCAGAGGCTAAAACCACTATTTACCACAAAGAACACATTAGACAATCCTATATTTGCAACTGATCGTTCATGATGATTATAATTTGAGATTGCAGATTTCTGGAGTAGGACATATTGCTATATTGGAACTGGAAACTTAATTTATTTTCAAGTCCAATTTCAATAAATAATCCCCCCCGCACCCCCACAACACCCCTGTGGGGACTTTGCATTGGCTTCTATTCATATTGCATTCATTTCTGTGGCCTAACATGGACCCAATCCCTAACCATTGCCAGGATGTATCTAACCCTAAAGCTAATCTAAAATCTATTCGCACCCTTTTCCTTAACCTAACCCTTTGTCCAAGAAAAAGAACCTCTCATGGAAACCAGTTGTCGGTCCTCACAAGTACCTATTAACCCCCACAAAATGTAGCATATTACTGGGAAATTATCCCCACCCCACATACTCACAGTAAACTAACAACAACTCTCAAGTTTTTACAAAAATGAAACAAAACAATGTATTTAAAAGGAATAAAAACACATTTTTTTGCCCATAAGAAAAGTTAAGTTTGTTTAGCTTCCTATAAATATTTTTCTTTCAAGGTAAATAAATTAGCCTTATTACTGTCCTTGACAATCCTGAAAAATACACATCTATCATAGCCAAGACCAAGAAAAAAAATTGTAGAAACTTACAGAGGTTGATTTCCTTTCTCAAGCACACATGTAAAGGTTGGATAAGTCTGAGAGTGATGTGGTATCGTAGGTGCTTAAGAACAAGGTCTGATTTTCCTAGCAAACAAATTGAATTTGCAGCTGTATTAAGATAGGTGATTTTTCAGGATGTATGCAAAAATAGGAAAAACGTAATGGGGTTCTCCAAAAACAAACCAGACCCATAGCACCGAGCTGACATGGATACCTTTGCCTCAAGCTGGGAGCTAATGTATGATAGTATAGTTCAATGGTCCAGCTGCTTACTTTGATCACATTTAGACATCATGTATTATGACACATTTATGTAATTTATGAATGATGAACTTATAATTGTGTTATCATTCTGAATACTAAGAAAACGTGACCTTTTGCATCCATGTTCAGTTGATGTGATGACTATTCAATGAGTTCTCTATAAACTCTTGTCTTTCGGGATAAAACCTCTGGACACAGCAAATCATAGATGTTAATTCTTGTGATAGTTTTTTTTTATCTCTCTCTCATACAGATATTTTTTTTTAAATGTAAAACTCCTGTTTACACAAACGCTGATTAACAAAATAAGAATATACTGTAACCTAGCAATACATTTATTTTCTTAAATCTAATTGACTTTCATAGAGTTATAAAGGATTTCTTAATTAGTAGCCTTTCTTAAAAAATAGGAAATCTGCTCTATTAACAAACAGACATTTCAATGTGACTGAGATTATGTATTATATGGGTTGGTGAAACAAAGGTATAGCAGAGCATATAGTGTCTTGTTTGTCTAACAATAAGCTATATGCCCAACTCCATACTTCCTGACCTCCAGCCTGCTCCTTTGTTTACTGTCTTGCATTAGTGGATAAACTGATTAATCCAGGTGTGTCTGGCCATTTTCATCTGCGGTTCAGGAAGTAGTGGAGTTGGACATATAACCCATTTATGTGGCAGGGGTGATCCAAAGACTTTATTTCAAAGTACTGTTATCGATATTAGCAAATATTAGTATTTAATATATTCAAGCACTGAATGAGTAGAAATCTTTCAAGATGTGACTAAATAGTTAATTACAGAGCTTATCACTACATTTAGATATGCAACGGTGGTTCATCTCTTCTTTTTTTTGCTTCTTGCAATGTTATTTATGAGGTATTTATGACTTTTTCTTTGACTTGGAGTAAAAACTGAATGCACAAAAAGGTACATATACATCCTGTATTGGTAGTATTAAACTTTTCTTTTTTATTTTCTGCTAAGACCTCAACAGACAAAAAAAATGTACTGAAATAAAACCTTTGCCAATTTAAAAAATAATCTGGTGAAATGCTGGAACTTTTATTTTTTTATTTTTTTACAAGTATTGTGCTTAAAAGAGTCTTACAGCCACAGTTATCTTTGCAAATAGCCCTTTATTTTGCTAGATGTTGGTCCATATTTGGTCACTAGATGGCTGTGCAACACAAAACTTATTCCAGTCTGTTTTTTCTTTTAAGCAATAAAGTTTCTTTTTTTCACATACAGCTATAGTTTATTTTCACTTGTTCCTAATACAAATACCTGTTCCTTTTATCATATCAGTTTTCTCTTTATAGTCTTTTCACAAGAAAACATAAAGATATAGATCCAAGGAATTATTTGAGAAAGCAACCCAATCTGCAAAACATTGGCACCTGTTCTTGATAACAGACATTAACTGAATACAGATTAAGAGGTGTACATAGTAAATGCAGATGAACAAACCACAAACACAGAAAAAAACCACATAATTGAGTAGATCTGTAGTTTGATCTTCTTTCCCTGGACGTTGTTGCTTCCATAGTTTCTAAAGGACTGCAGGAGGATTTTATTTTGATGGATTTTGATGGAGATGAAAAATACAAAATCATTACTGAAAAAACAGAAAAGCAGCTCCATAAAACTCATGACCTACCTGTACAGACTAAACCCAACTATACCTATCAGAGATAAGCATGTTTTGTCTTAGTCACTGTGAGGAATTTCATCAGTTAGAACAATTGTTTGGACAGCTGTTCATATAGCACAGTCCAGACAAAGGTGGACATTATTTTGCTGAACATCAAATTTTGTGCAAGTATTTTTCCACAAGGTCTAGCAGTTTTGAAGACGCAGGCTGTCCAGGCTGATGAATAGTCACGTACAAACAATTGTAGGAAATGAATTCAGATTAAAGACAGCTGAAGACTTTTATCTGAAATTTTGCCCAAGGAAGCAGGCTTGCCAGGAGGGGATGGTTAGTGTCACAGACAGATCTGCCAGAGGAGGTTTTAGGGATACGCTATACTGTAGGTGGAGATTAATGGGAGATGCAATGACACCCACACTGCAGCTGCACTGAAAAACAGTGCAAAGGCAAAAATAAATAAAAAAGTTAGGTAACAACAAGCCTTGGGGTCTTAAAGCTTTAAGAGACACAGTCAGAGCTGTTTGACTCACAATGTTGGGATCTTTAAGAAACACATCAAACAACCTGTAATACAACAAAACAAAATCCTAAAATTTCATTTATTCTATTAATTGATTCATATATTGATCATCTTTAACTTGCATTTGATCAATTCAAATACACTGATCAAATGCAACAATAATCTGGCCTGAAGTATGATCTGAAAAATAAACAAGTTTCACTGCACTTACGTCAGCTGAGGAGGACGAGGTCAGGACCAGGCTCTGTAATTAACTGGAACAACTTTCTGATTTATCAAGGCAGGAATGACTTCTGCTTTACATTTTATTCTAGCTTGCAATGGATGATTTGCAAGTGTCATTAGGTGAGAAACACTTGTTGCATTGTCCAACCAAAGCATTTGAATGCATCCTGATATCTGAGCCTGACACCAGTGAATGGAAATGGTGTAGTTGTTGTTCTAGTCTACCCAATCTATACACCAAACACTATACTAGGTATGTATATGGAGAAAGAAAAATAACAACAACTCCACTTTAAACCCACAGTTGCATTTTTTCTGTCCTCTCCATGTGGATGTCTTAAAGCAAGATGTCTTTTTTTCCAAAATACTTACTGGAATCATTTTAGGTTTGGATATGTGCCACAGTAGTAATCTGGAACAGCAGTCTCCTCTGGACCTTCTCTTGATATTTTCTTTTGCCAGAGTTTCTGTTTGAAAGCTTTAGCTTATGTTGTTACTACGTGTTTTTTTTATTCAATGACATAAGGGATACTGCTATAATGCTCCGATGTTGTCCCCAAAACATCTAACAGTTTTATGTTTAATTTCTAAAGAAATATCCACCTCAGCACACAGTCATTCTGTCACATCTGCAAGATTGCTTAAGATTGTTTTGTCATTCTGGTATTCTCGATTGCCATATTTTTATGTCTTAGTGATTTCATGTATTTTGCACTCTATGTCCCCTTGGTCATGTTCTGGTTTTATTTATGTCTATGACTTCCTGTAGTTGACCTATTTCCCCTGTGTTTGCATAAGTGTCTCATTTTTTGTCACTCTGCCACAGCCCCTCAGTTCATGTTACTCTACAGCTGTTCCCCACTAAAAAGATAATTAACCATATATCTTCTTAGTTTACTTTTGGCTGCACAGGTGTTAGTACTCTTGTCTTGCAGAAAGCAATTCATTGGTTTGATTCTTCTCACAGTTGGCATGATATCCTCCTGCATACATGGGTTCACTCCACATACTCCTGCTTTTCTTCAGCAGTTTAGTAAGCATGTTAGATAAATTTGTCTTTCTAAATTACCTCCAGAGGGAAATGCCTATTTATGTGAGGTAACCTCTCCAGGATTTACTCTTTTACTTTCTTTATGACTGCTAGAAATAGCCCATCAGCGTCTTCACTTGTTGGACATATTAAAATCTGATAGTTTCAGATGAAATTAAGACTCACTTAACAGGAATTACTCTATTCTGGTTTGGTTTTATTTTGCTAAGCCAGTGAAATCTGCAGCCTCATTTTTTTACCCTCAGCTGACAAAAAGGCCCTGTAGCAATTTACATTAAGGTAAATTGCTACTGTGCTGATCAATGGTATTCTATGTTGCTCTGTTGTAACATGTGGTTATTTAAACTTCAATCAACAGCCTTTCTGTTGTCTATAAGAAGTCTGGTCCTTTGTCAGTGCTGCGTACTGAATATATAACCCTTTGCAGATAATCCTTTGTAAACCAAGAGCTGACAGAGCATAACAACCACAGGAGATCAGCAGTCTCTTAAACATGCAGACCAGAAATTCTGGCATGGAGAGCCATGCCTTAATTCAAAGTCACATTAATTCTCTAGACTTCCTCAGTCTGATGCTTGGTTTAACCAACCATATTCACCACATCTTTATATATAGGAACTCAATGGCTGTTATGTGGTTGGTTAGGTCCCAATTAGGTGAAGAAGCACAAAGTCAGGAGTCTGACCAGGGTTATTTTTTTGCTGTGTTCATTGTTTAATAAGGTATGTTGCAAAATCTATGAAATACTTACTCTCAATGGCACAACTCAAAAAAAAGAAAAAGGCTCATAAAGTCATTAGAACTTAATCAGATGCAGACATGCATTAATGCAGGGGTAACTGTGTAATTACATAGAAGCAGGCAAATACATTTGTTTATATATCAAAACCAACCAACACTTCCTCTTATTATTATGAGTAAGAATTACAGAATAAATCAGAAACTTGTCTATTACAAACAGTAATGCCAGTTTAACCTTTTCAAGAAGAAAGAAAAAAAAAGCATATGTTATTTTTCGTTGTTTCTTTCACAATAAACTACATATCTTCTCATATCACAATCCCAAAATAGTTTTTCTTTATTAATTTCACAATAGCAGGATATTTTAATGTGCCCTGCAATCTAATCTTGTAGAGTTTACTTTTTCAGGTCTTGTAAAAAAACCCAAACTTTCAGTTTGTTGGTTTTATGTAGCTTCAGATGAGTCTCTGACTGTATCTGTATTTGACCCTCTTTCTGTTAACCAGCTGCAGGTACCAGGTGGCAGCCGTAGAGTGTTGAACAAAGTGGTTCTGAAAGACCGACAGAGGAAAAAGTGAATCAGAGGGTCCAGTACGGCATTTAAGGAAGAGAGCAACAGTGTGCTTTCCTTTAGCTGGAAGAAGAAAAGTTTGGCCTTACAATCAAAGACAAGCCCTCTGGTCTGGCTCATTGTATAGGGGATTCGAGCAAAGTGAAACGGCACAAAGCATACAAAGAAAACTGCCAGGACTAAGAATACATTTGCATTCATTTTTCTCTTGGCTTGGGTGGATGATTTATGATTTGTTTCTCTTCTTGCTCCTAAAGATATTCCTTTAGTGCTGTGGGATTTAGTACGAGAGTAGGATTTGTACAGCTCTCTTGATATCAAAAAGTAACATATTATCACAGTAACCAAGTTCCCCCAGAAAACCACTTGGCAAATGTGATTTACCACTTCATGCCAAACCAGCCCTACTTCTGTTTTTAGGTCACTGCACTTAAACTTTAGAGAAGTTGGAGTATTTCCTGTGAAGATTACATTCGGCAGACAGAGAATCAGCAAAAAGCTCCAAATAGCACCTGAAAGGAGTTTCCTGCGAGCCAGTCGGGCAGAGTTAGTGCCTCTAAATGGCATCATGGTCTTTCTGCAGCGGTCAATGCTGATGAGCCCAAAGAAAAGAATGCTAATGTACATTGAGAGGTAAAACAATACAGAGGACACCCGACACACAAAAATCCTAATGTAGGATGGTGCTATGTTGGAGTCCGACAGCACCTGTGATGAAAAACAAAAACTGACATTCATTATGTTTGTATTTGTGTTATTATATCAATTTTCAACAAAGTCACATAATCTGAGTTCATTAGGAATGTCTTAAGCTTTAGTTATAATAGTGAGAAATGGAAATCATTTCCCATGATTTAGACAGCAGCTGCAAAGGTGATCTTCATACCAAAGGCAAAGTGATTTCTGTGGGCAAGATCTGTGAATCAGGAGGTGTAAATCTACATGCTGGAGTGCCATTATGAATATGCAGACCATATATTCATAACCAAAGTGTGTAAATCTATAGTTTGAGTTGAAGCAAATGTAAATACCACACCCAAAACAATTTATAAAAGCTAAAATTGACTGTGAGCACAGTTTTTGTATCTATTTTTAGCGCTTTTGAAAGTCAGGTGTAAACTTTCACACGAAGGTTTCTGCTGTTATTGCAGCCTTAGAGAAGTCAGTGGTATAAATGAAGGGAGGGTCTAATTGCATTTGAAGATATTTTTTAATCTCAGAAATAAGAGTAGTAGAATAATATTAGCTGAAAAAAGGATACCTACAGAGGTCGGCAAAAATGAATGGACCAGGAAGCAATACTTAAGTGCACCATAAATAATATTCGTCAAAAATATTATTACTTTTTAAACAGTTATTGTTATTACCTACAATTTCATGGCAGAACTTCATCTTGCTTTTATGGTCACTCTCAAACTGCTAGTTGCACCCAAAATCTGTTTCTTTTATTTGGTGGTGGATCAAACTAAAAAGCACTAAATTGGTGGATCAATTTAGTGCTTTTTATTTTAATTGCTCAAAGATCAGGCACTTCGTGTTTATAGATATTCAGAATCTGCTACTTGACAAGCAGTTGTAAAAGTAAAGATATTTTTGAAAACCTGCACTTCTGGCAATTGGAACTTAATAGGAGATACATTATGAAAATCTTCATGTTGTGTTCACATCCAATGTGATTCCAGCTAATTTCCTGTGTCATTTGTGTGTTGCGTACTTTACATTTAGCCAACAATTCACATGGACAACCGGGACATCCGCAAGCTCACTTCAAATTGGAGCAGCTTCTATCTGCTTGCCAGTTTCATTCAACAACTTCTGTATGACCATCACTAAAAATTGTTGTTCTGCTTTGGGGACAGATCATCTACAGAGCAGAAATAAGATGAGGATGAAAACTGGAGCTTAAATAGGAACAGCAGAGGAAAAGGCTGTAAAGAGAGAGCATGAGAGCTGAGCAGAGGCCCTGGGCTGGTATCAGGTCTGGAGCTACAAAAGGAGGATGAATGGTTTAACTACCCTTTGAAGGACTTAATCAAAGCAGCATTTATAAAACCCACCCACAAACATTTAAAGAGCGTTTGTCACTTTATCCAGTAAACATCATCTTTATTTTTTCTATCTCCTATTTTGATTAAAAACTATTCTTCTCCGGTGCTCTCCATCGCCCTACATGACAACAACATCCATCCCCTGTCTGTTTGGCCCGACTGGATTTCACAGGGAATTTCAGATTTTTGAAATCCAGAGAAGCTTGCCTTGCATTCATCAGGGGCCCTAATACAGACGTTTACGTCCCTAGAAATGAGATGTGAAAGGTGTGTTTCACATAGCAAAAATGTGATTCAAAGGACAGCTTGCATTACTGAGGAAATGACTTTGTTCCTGAACACACCTCTACACGGGATAACATTTAAATCACTAGCATTGTTAATATCATTGGTGTTAGGTGTGAATGTAGCATAAGAAATACAAATATTTGAACAATCAGTCTCACATTTGCACCTTCTGACAAAAATGATAAACTTGTTAAATGCAAACTAATGCACGCATTTCAAGATTCTCTCTGTTATTTTTGGTTACTAGGGCTTACAGCTAATAAAACCCCTAAATTCAATTTCCTTAGTGCCTCTGTATTCCTTTCCTCTTTCTCTTGACCTTAGTTTAAAAATGAAATGCAAAATGTACCTTTTTCTTTAACAGCATAATTAATTTGTTAAAAAAAATTAAGTTCAGGTTAATTTAAATATTTTTTAACCATCTTACCAAATATACCAATACATATTAAAGGCATTCTACCTATTCATTAATTACACAAGCTACTGCATTTTAATATTACAAACCTTGAAGGGGAATGTCAGCGTCATGATGACATCTGCGACAACAATATTCTTCAGGTAAATAATGAAGTGAGACCGAGATGGTATGCGTAAAAACACCCAGGCTGCCAGAGAATTCAGAGAGAGTCCCAGCAGGAAAAGGAAAGAGTAGAAAACAGGCAAAACCACCATCTTAAAAAAGTTGTCACGAGAGCAGGTGTTGTTGGCAAGGCTGTGATTCATGGGCAGCAGGGGGGATGTTACAGTTCCATCCATATTTATGGCTAAAAAAAGGAACAAAAAAAGGAAAATCACATAGAATATAAATCAATACTTTAGAAATTGATATCAAAATCAAACATTATTGAACATTTTTTAAAGCTACATCCTATAATTTTACCACGTGAATTTACCAGTATATGAAGAAATAAAAATAAACAGCCTTCCTTAGCATTTTAATAATTTCAGTTTTAGCTGTGCCTTGATAAACTGCCAGATTAGTGCCTTAATATACATATTTTATGCAATTTGATGTTGCAAATTGTATTAATGCTACTGCAATCAACCTGATAGTTATGATGATGTGTATTGGTGTGATTTCTTACTCTCATTCCTCAGTGCTCTGTCCAGATGTCAGGTTCTGTGGTTATTCTGCCAGTTGATGTTTGACTTAGTGATTTAAACAGGATTTTGTTTCTGGGTCATGACAGTGTGACACTCTCGTTTCTCCTTTCTTTTTCCTGTGGCAACAAAGCACAATAGATAACAGTTTTATAACTTCCTTGGTAAATGTGTGTTTTTAAATGTAGAGGATGTTTGATTCAATCTCTTAAAAATGTTTTTATTTTTATTTTAAAACTGTAGCATCTCTCAAATACAGAAGCGGTTTTCAATCATGTTCCAAAAATCTTTTTTCAAAGCATTGGACCTCTGTTACAGAGGTCAGACTGTAGTCATGCTTCTTCCTTTTTTTCTAAAGTGTAAACATTAGAGGGTTTATTATCTAGCACTTGAAGAACATCTTTTTACATAGTTCACATTTTTTAGGTTAGGATAAAATTATTCAAACACAGGTATAAACAATGTTTACAACTGTTAAGGGTAAAGTGGGGACTGTCGCATAAGTAGTGTTTACTTTTGTTTTTTTTTTGTGTCGTACTTAGCTGTTTTCTCTTTTTCAACATTAAGTAGTAAAGGCTTTTAAAACTAAACTTTCAACATTTTTGAATAAACGTTTCAATTTTCAAAGTCATGAGATTTCTGAAATGTCATTAAACCAAAATTATTGTATGAAAACAATATTTTTTTTGTTGCTATTTTTTTTTACAGATTATAAAACCTCATTTTAATTCAGAAGTTTATAAACAAACTAATGGGTTTGGCTTTAAACAATTTGGGAAAGTTCCAAAAATGTTATGGCTTTACCAGATTTGATCAAGTTGAACATCACATTTGAGTTAATTTATGGCACAAAAAAGCAACACTTCAAAAAGCACAGCCGTCTTCAGATGTGCTTATTTAAATAATAGAAAATGTTTCACATTGAAAGAAACTAATAGTGATTATTTATTCAATAAGCGAACTATTGTAGCAAGATAAGCTTTAAGACCAATCAGCAAAGAAGAAGCACTTAAAGAGAGTCATGGTAGACCAGAGTAACTTCTCTGTATAGGATCCATTCTAAAATACATAAAATGAGAGCTAAAGGGGACTAACATTTCTTACCTAATCCCCTGGTTACATTTGTTCTGGTTTTTTAATAAGTGATAACAGTCATGTAATTGATGTAAATGAGTAAAATTGAGGTACCTTTTCTTTCAAGATGTTTATCAATGTGACACATTTTCAACAGTTTGTTATAGTAACTTGCAGCAACTTGTAAAGGGAAGGGAATTACGCAAGCATTAATAAGGGTACTCATGTCCATTTGAATATCTGGAAACATTGCTAAAACTTGCAATCGATACTTAAGTTAAATAAAACCAAATTACATTATTTCATGTTGTTTTTTTATCCTTAATGACTTGTAGACAAGAGCATGCTTTTATGTATAGATTAAGAACAAGTTTCTCAACATCTTGTTTTAAACTTCTTCTTTTTCCCACTCTGCCCTTCATCGTCTTGCATGCTACTAATTTCTGTGGCAATGTTGCTGCTTCCTGATTTTATGCCAAGCCTTTCACACCCAAGATGAGTTAAGTTCCTTAATGAAAGCTTCTCTAAATGTTAAAAATAAAATATAAAAATAAAATATCTATTTGAGAGCCTATTTCCTCTATATGCTTGATGTGTTTTTAATTGTTGACAGTGAGCATTAAAATGAATGGCATTTTATATTAAATTAAACAGAATTCAATGGGGTTTAAACTACTCTGCTGCCATGAAAGTTGAAAGCAAGACAAATATATTCACAACTTTTTCCACATTTTTTCCACCTTTAATGTGACCTATAACCTGTGCAATGCAACTAAGAAGACAAATCTTGAAGGGAGGAAAATATAAAATAATTGCATAAATATACACCCCTTAAACTAATACTTTGTTGCAGCATATATATATATATATATATATATATATATAAACAC
>JAUZNJ010035388.1:0-12286 GCA_034780135.1 Jordanella pulchra
GTAACTTTGTTTTGGACTCATTATTTATTAAACATCTTAATCTTCACTACAACCTGGTTCCGCCTCTGCCTCACCACTAACCAAACAACCGCAACATGACAGCTAGTATCTAGGAATCCAGAAACTTAAAGTATTACTCTTCTCAAACAAGAATGTCAATGCTTATTAACTGTTCTCCGTTGCCAATCTAATTTCTATTTCTTTACAATTCTATTTCTTTACAATTCATTTTGATAAAGCCTTAAGCACTGTCAAGGTAATGTCAATTAATTAATTATTAATTATATTAACATCATAAGTAAGGTAATCTGTAGTTTCTACTGTACAGAACTTCTCTGCTGGAAAACTATTACTGTTTGTCCTCTTGAAAATATCATCACAGGCCTTATGGTGCAGAAACATGTGCTCATCTCATTGGCCTCCTGTCAATATATTTTACCCACGGAGTGTGACACACTCCAATACAGATACCACCTCTTTTGTGAAATAGGTTGGGACATTTTTTTGCCATTGCCTTTTCAGATAACAAGAAAGAAAGTTAAGAAATAAGTAATAACTTGAGTAATTTCTTAATCTTATTGCCTCTTTGCACCATTTGATTTGCATACCCCTAAATGGATTGTATTAAATCTGGTTTCAGCTAATGTTATTACCAGTGCAAGAGTGCTACATCTGACAAAGAGCAGCACTGGAGGCTTTTTTTAGACATATCTTAAAGCTTTACTAGGGTTTGTGTCTTCTATCGTACAAACCAAAGTTTTTTTTTTTTTTTTATGGGACTTGTTTGTATTAAATAAGGTTTTCTGACCAAGTCTTATATTGCCAAATGACATTGTTATTTAGGGGAAATACCCCCATCCAACCTTTCTCTTGTTTCACATTCCCTCTTACATTTCCTTGCCTATATCTCTTTATGGTGCCTCAACATTAATATAGCTCCATGGCATTTTACAGGGAAATTTTCAGTTCATCATCTGAAAATACATGAATGTCCATCAACCTAAATTTAAGAGCTTGCCAAGAGAGAATGAGCCAGGAGGCCTAATGGTACCTCTTAATGAACTTCTGACTTCCACAATTTAGATGGGAGAATCTGACAGAATGCCTATTAGGTGTGCCCTCCAAAAATGTAGCCATTATGGAAAAATTGATAAACTGTGGTAACAGTTAAAAATTGGTTTTCACAGAATTATAGCTGAGTCAGTCAAAAATGTTACATATTATGCATAAAATACCAATGATCGTCAGTCTGACATTTACAGACAATATGCTAAATCAATCACATATGGCCCTCCTCTTTTCCTAGACCCCTAAGGCACTGTTTTCATCCACCACATAGTATTCAGAAGAAGACAGAGACACTGCAGTAGCTGTGGATCTGTCCTTGAGTAGAGGATGCAAAAGGAAACAGTCTGCAGTGGTCGTGTTGGTCTAAATAACATCCCGTGGGGTCAATTATGACATCACTGCATTAAGAGTCTACTACCCTCGGTGTTCCTTGAATCTGTCGGTTCACTTTCTCACTATGTACTCCCCCTGTGTGCAGTCATTAAAGTGTAATCAGGGGTATTAATCAATCTATCTTGATTTTATTTTATACTAATTCAATATTAGCTAGCAGCTGAAAATTGAATCAGATAAAGCCACTTTGGCCTGATTTTCTCCCCTGAAACTCTTAAGCTAATCAGTCTCAGAGCAGATATATCTATGGGGATGTTTGATGGTCAAATCATGCTCCATTTTGTACATGAAGTGTACAAGACTAACAAACTCTATTTGAATAGAGACACAGTGACAATTTGTAATAAAATAACAAAAATATGTGATATATAGGCACAGAAAAAACTGTCAACATAACCGTCTTTTATCATTCTTTCTGACCACAGCAAGTGGTTTCATCTGCTGTTTCACATATTTAATCGCTGAGTTTTTTCTTCATGCTGTTATGAATCAAATATGCTCCAAGCTACATTTGAACTCTCTCACAAACAATGAAAATGTGTTTTTCATGCTTCATACTATTAAACTCCATAGCCTAACAAACAGTCATTTTATAGAGCTTCACAGCTGCACTTCAGAGTTTGCCCTTCTAATAGCATGATGTTCTATGGTATTTTAGTTGAAAAACAAAACATTTTGGTCTACAAGGACCCACAGAGATATCCTTTTACTCTGTTCATTTTGTAGTTTAAAATGGAAATGGTAAAAATATACATTAGACTTTCAATGTAAGATTGATTTCAAATCATGAAACACTAGCAAATCCAAGTTAGCCAGAGCTTATAGATATATCATCTTCCCCAATAAAAGGCTTGGCAACACCTAATTGCAGCACAAATTAAGGAATGAGTAGGTCCCTCTCTTTTCAGTTCTCCCATAACTGTCATCATTCTGCCTCTTTCACTTGCTCCTGATGTCTCAGTCTTCCTCCCTGTCAACATTCATGTGTGCACTGCATACAGCGCCCTAAAGAAATGTTGCAGCACTCAAGAGTAATCAACAGGGACGTATGAGTCGAATTATACTGTATATTCGGTCCAAGGATACAGATGCCAATACCAGGAATAAAATGCTGGTTATCTAACTTGTGTTTGTGTTGATCCATAACCTTCCGATGTTGTACATCTCCTTAGGTAGCAATTCATGAATAATGTTATATTATTGTTTTAATCACATCAGAATGGTTTCAGAAGGTCAACGGTTCTCAGGTATAGGAAAACTTTTCCAGATCCATGCTGCCAAATTACATTATTATAGCATCCATGCAGCATGAATTCCAACAGCTTGCATCTAGAAAAAATTGTAACTACATGGACAGCAACATGTGGAAAAATATGATGGGCCAGCAACAGCTCCTACTAACAAGGGTTTGAAAATATAAACATCTGGAAACATCTCATTATTAAGCCCATCATTTTCACAGTGATCATTAGATTGTGAAAAAAACTCTTGAAAAGAAATTAATCTTTCTTAAAAGAAAAACAAAGCGTTAAAAAGTGTTTTTTACATCTGTGTGCTGTGTGGGGTTGTAAGCTTGCAGCATTTGCCATACTCGCCTACCTAAAGAATATAAGATACGGGGGGGGAAGCCCCCCAGTACCTAAGTTTAAAAGCTACAAACCTTATGTCCACGTGAAACTTATGTGTGTAAAGCATAACTTAGCCTTTTGTTTTTTGTTGTAATAAATAAGTCTTTTCATTGAACGAAACATGTGCAAACAAAATGAATTAGATCACTTTCGTTAATGGACTCAATAGTTTCTCCGCTCAGTTTAAGTCAGTGCCGCTGGTTGGACGTGAAACCTCTGCTGTGTGTGACTCACAAAACAGCCAGTGTTACTTCAAGCTAAAGGCTAAAGTTGGCTCTTCCTATATCAAACTACGAACGACACTCAGATTAATGTTGCCGATGAGGGATTTGCCACATAGCACTTAAAGTAAATAGTGCAGATTTACCAGCATTTCTTGTCTCTAATTTAAATGCTTCTGGTGGCTTCCAACGTTACTGGCTTAAAGCGGGGGTTCTTCATGAACGCGTTTTCTGTATGGCACAGTTAAGGAGGCTTTATTGTGATCAGGGCCACGTCTCTCTTACAAATGAACAATTAAACTTAAGGTTTAGTGGAGTCTTCAAACTAGGACATGGCAATAAAAGGGAATCTTTCTTTGCTTGGGGCTGTATTCTGTTTGGTAATGACTGGATCATTTCAAGTACACTGGAGATCCATAGATGTCCTATTGCTTTATGAGGTGCACCAACACTTTCCATGAAATCCTTTCTTTAAATAATGAATAAAGTGATGATCTAGAAATGAAATCTCAATGCTCCATGAGTTTTCCCAGAGTGGTCAAATAATTAGTCCTTATATTAATTAGAGAGCATCAACAGTTTCTACCATCATCCATTACATGATGTTTTGAAATTTTATATGTTACAATGTCAAATGTGTAAACAAGGATGAGTAATCCTTGTTTCTGCTGTGATGCCTCCCCTTAAAACCAAAAGCTTATACACAAAAGTCAGATAGGCAGTGGAAGAATTTTGATGAGGCACATACAAAACGAAATATTAGTCTGCTGCAGCTTTACTCAAGCTAATTAAGAGTGATTTAGTTGAGGTTTCTAAAGCACGTGGAATTTCTGCCATTTCCAACCACACTAGGTCATACTGTTCCTTTAAGAATCAGAAGAAACCAAAATATGCGACCACAATCTGCCACGGCAATAGAGTGCTTTGATAATCCAAAACATTCATAAAGACTAAAAAGAATCCAGTCACCAGTCAAGCCAGTTTACAGTCAGATAAACCAAACACTGATTAAATACTTTACTCCCTGTAGTTTGTCTTTTGAAAGTACTGATCATTGGTCGCTGCTACTAATTCCAGTCTGGTTTAATATAATGCCATCTAGATTCCTCTGTTCACCAAGGGATCTCCAGTAAGATGAGTTTAGACAAGCTATGTCTTTAGAGCCTATTGGCGACAAAACAAGCTTTCTTGAAAAATGTCTCTCCTGACTGGATAAAACCTGATGCAAAATTTGCAATACCTAACAAATTATAAATTAAAAAATGGAACATGAACTTATATATTTGATCATGATTTTACATAACAGATTAGTAAAGGGAACTAGCTGGAAATTATCAGCCATACCCTTTCCAGGTTTTAAACATAAATAAAACGGTGGTCTGTTAGATGTTCAAAGCTTATAATATTTTTATACAACGCCACCTTTTTTTAAGCATTTACCAAGAAAAATAAATGTGGAAACCATTTGCAACCTTCCTTCCACAACACATTTATGCTCTACTTTTAGGCACATTGTGCATGTGATTTTTGGTTTTAATGTAAAAAACTGAAAAAGGACAGGAGGGCATGAACGCTTGAATTATTTGCCAGGTGCTTTTTTGTCTGGATTTGAATGACAGTTATATTTTTATACAGATACAACGTGCATTCTAAAGCTAGGTAAAAAAAAATATTTCTCTGTCATTGAGCCTGTATTTTTACCTTCAGTTTCCCATCAAGCTATCAACAGCGGATGGATGCAAAGAACCCAAAAGGGTAAAAAAAAGAAAAAAAATGTATATCTTGAAGCCAATTTAAGATGTTCCTATGACTGGAATTGCTTTCGCTTCTTATAAAAGCTCCCTCTCTCTCATAATCAGTGAAGAGCAGCAAAAAGAAAAAGAGAACTGTGATCTTGTCACTTCTCTGGTTGTTTATCAGTGTTACTTTCTATCTATCTGTTTGTGTCCCTTTCCATTCCTGTTCCACACAGAAAGAAATAAAGATATTTTTTGTGTGCCTCATCTGGTGTTTAACCACAATGCCTCAGAGCAAAGCCATGAAGTTTCCCCAATATTGTGAGAGGACCTGTAAACTGGTTGGCTAGCAATTAAAAAAGGTTCAGATAAGAGAGGAGTGCTCATGTGATGATGACTTAAGAAGACAGCAAGGGAGAGAGAGGTACAAAGAAACTGAACCTAACTATAGATATTTGGAAAGGAAAAAAAATACTTTTTTAGAAAAGCAAAATTTCTGGAAAATGACAATAGAAGGAACGAAGAAAAAAAAGAAAAACTGTTGGTATGAGATTTATGGTGTTAATCTTTGTGTCTTACATTAGGCTGCGGTTTATCAGGAGAAAGAGAGAACAAGCACGGTCATGTGAAAGTACACTTGCTTCACACTGTTCGTCTGGGAAAACATGACCCTCACAGAGCTGGAATGAGCTGAAATAATGAATAAAACTGATTCACAACAATTGTGTGTGAGGGTGTGTGGGCATGTGTGTAATGTATGCATTTCTCTGTGGGAGTCAGTGCAGAAACCCAAATACTGGTTAACTCATACATCAGTTTGTTGCCAAGGGGGAAAAAGGTGGAAAACATGGTCTGATCCACTGCTCCTTACTACTCAGAGCAGTCGACTGCTGCTGAATATTTATGCACCACATCAGGTCAAATATGCATCAAGTGTCTGTGAATCCCTCCGAGGCCTGGAAGTTGACGTGGGATTCCAAAAGAGGCACCTGTGATAAATACAGTTCTGGTCTTTTAGGCAGCTTTAGTGGTAAATATGAGTAAAAAGTCAAAACCTCCATCTTCTATTCCAGCTCCATAATCTTCTGTTCCAACATTTAAAATCCATCTATTAAAAATTGTTGTTTTTGGCAGAATACCAAAATATTTAGTATTCAAAATCTGATACTATTTTTTAATACTTCCACTGCCAGTAAAACAGCTCTAAGTCTCCTTTGAAGCTTAACAAAGTTGGAGCAAAGATGGATCCTCCCATATTTCTCCTAAAACAATCTGTGTAGATCTTAATGACTCCTCAAGTCTTCTCTTATGCTTTCTCTTCTTCAGCTAAACCCACAGGTTTCTACCTGAGTTGGTCTGGAGATGGTGATGACCATAAAAGAGGGTTGATTTTCTTTGGGTTTGTTTTTTTGTTTGTTTTGTTTTTGTTTGTTTGACAGGGTCTGATGTTTTAAAGCCAGTGATATAGCTTTTTTGTGAAATAGGCCAATTCTCTTCACGTTGAAACTTTCTGTTACTCTAGAGGAGCTTCCTAAACCTAAATAGGCCCACAGCATCACTTGTCCTTTACCATACCTAATAAGGGGCTTGTTCACATATTCATCCCTAAAGCTCACCTTTAGTTATTACTGAAGATTAGTTCAAGTTACAGTCATGGAAATAAATATATTAAAATTTCAGGGTGTTTTTGTTGTGGTCTTTTTCTTTTTTTTGTGCTCCTTGTACTCTTTAGGTAACATACTTCAGTTAAAGACCCAGTATAGTTTAATAATTTCCATGTTTAAATGTTGTGATCTTAGGGCATCCTACTTCTTTGGTGTGGTTGAGTGCTTTTAGTTAATTTAGTTGTATATATTGTTGTTATTATTGTGTGTGTGCTTATTTATACTGTACATATTTGACCTTTTGCACGGAGCTCCAATGGAAATTTCGTTGAATTCTGTTCAATGACAATAAATGCTATCTAATGTAATCTAATCTATTTTAGTATGTGGGAGGTGTTTAAAGGTTGTTACAGAAATCCTGAGGCCTCTAGATGTCAGTCAAACTTCCGTATTAGACTAATTATAATAAATAAGGGATTATTTTATTTATAATCCTAATACAATCAACTTCATTGTCATTCTGTCGCATCTGTTTTCAAAGAGGTTTTTAATCTCAATTGGTTTTGTGACACATCTGTTAAAATTCTGCTAGTTCACCACAAGTACAATTGACATTAGTTGGAAAAGTTATCTCGCTACTGTTAAACCCTCTCAGCACTAAAGCAATTTGGTATGTATATAAAATTTGAACCAATTAATATATATTTTAGAATTTTTAATAGGATCAGCTCATTTCATAAATTGTCTTGAGATTACATTTGTTGGGAATTGTGGCAAACTAAATGAAGCTCAACGGAAATTCATGCTGCCCTTTTACATTATATCCCCAAAAGATACATATCATAAAATCAGTGTGCTCATTGAAAACATGAACCTAACGTTAGCATTCCCGTTTTAATATAATGATTAATATTTACGTTAACAGAGATGGCCGAGGCAGAAGCCTACGATGAGTCGTGAACCAGTGTAGCTTGTAACTGGTACTTATATGAAAGCTCTTTTATTAAAGCATCATCAGTTAAAAAAACCAAACAAACCAAAAAACAGCTCCTGGCTGTCTAACTGACTGACCTGTTTAATGGCGTACAACAGTTTCCCATAGCAGAAGATGATCACCAGAAAGGGCCCAATGAGGCAGAACACAAACAGGCAGATGATGTAAGATATGTTATTTGCTGTCTTAGCTGTCCAGTCAACAGAGCAGGTGGTCCCAGGACCCTCTGGACCATAGTGGCTCCAGCCAAAGAGTGGTGGAAGGGTCCACAAGAGGGAGTAGACCCAGGACAGAAGGATGCCCAGGGAGATCTTGCGGTAGTTGGAGGAGTCGGCCTTAGTGGGGGTTATCATGGTGCTGTAGCGTTCATAGGAGAGGACAGCCAAGGAGATCAAGGACACAATTCCTAAAGAACAGACAGAGGTTAAGTGACTGGACTTACTTTAAATGTAGACATCATGGATTCATTTATGTCATATGTCATACATTGAGACATGTGTGTATGCTTTTACTGCCATGATAGGATCTGACAACTCTCTCTCGAATCAGAAAGTTAACACGGGCCTTGTGCTTTTATTTAAATTGGATGTGCCGCAAAGGAACAGTTTGGTATTCTAGCTTATTTTCTGCCATCTGCTTCAGATCCCCGCAGCTATAAAATACAAACAACAGCAACACATGAGAGGTGTCTTTTAGCAGCTAGTCAAAAGCAACATGCCAAATCATAAAAAAGCTCTCATGTCTTTCTTTGATCTTTCAGTAAACATTTATACCTTCTCCTGCTCTGCCCGTGTCTCTGTTGCATTGTAGTCCTAAGACTTAAGAGTAAAAGCCTTGAGCTCATTGTATACGTTGGCCCTTTGGACTTTTTATCCTGCTTGCCATTTTGTTTTGAAGCTATAATGATCCATGGGGCTGTCAGTAAAGCCTATTGATCTTCAATGGCAGTGAAGAAGACTTAAAGTGAAAGCATTTCTACGAAGGCCTTTCACTGACCACTCAGCACAAAAGAGAGGAGAAGAACATTTCTGGAAAGGATACTCATTAGAAAGAAATGGAAACAAACTTTAGCTGAGCAAGTGGTAATGGTCTGCAGTCTGATGATACACTGCCTTACAAAAGTATTTATAACACTTGAACGTTTCAATGTTTTGTCACTTTGCAGCCAAAAACACAAATGTGCTGTACTAGGTTTAAAATTATAGGCTGACAAATTGAAGTACATTTGGGAAAGTGAGGGAAAATTATTCACTGTTTTTCATTTTTAGGCAATGACATGCTTTAAATGTGGTCCTTGTTTGAAGTCAGCCCCCTGAGTAATTACCTTGTAAAACCCCATCATACTGCAGGTGTTTTCAGGTTTATGTTTGCCACCTTCCAAGATGTGGAAGCTACAATGTTTGCCCCTTTATTTCTTGAGAATTGCTTAGACAAAGTTGAATGAAAGTGCTGGTCATGTTCTCAAATGGGTTTAGATCAGAACTTGACAAGACATGGATGTTCTTTGATATAATCTATTCCATTGTGCGCTGACCTGACCTTTAAGGTTGTCTTGCTGGAGCAAGATACCCTTTCTCTTAACTGAGGATTTTTACAGCCTCTGGTAATTTTTTAAAACTGTAATTCATCCTAATTTTCCTTAAACAATGGTCATCTTTTTTGTCCCTGTGAATCATCAGCGTTACCATCATTCATTGAGGAGATTTGTCTGTTCAGTTCTGTTATCTCCTCAAATATCGCCTTTTGTACATAGACCAAAAAGTACAACTTTAGTTTCCTCTGACCAGAAGACCCTCTATCTACAGTACTTCTACATATTTCTTGCATCCCCTACATGGCTTGTGGGAAAAAAAGCTAACTTTCCTAACTTTAACAGTTAATGTTTTTCTAGACTCTCCTATTAATGCTTTATTTTTAAAGTCTATGACTAACTGTTCCCCCACAAACTCACAGGCTGTGGACATCTGCACCTCCTCCAGAGTAACAATGGCCTTCTAAAGTCTTCTTTGATTAACTTGGCCCTGATTTTAGCTCCAAACAACTTTATTTCTGACCCATGTGTTGTGATTAGTGGTCTTAATGTCTTTTTTTTGTTTACAAGTGCTCTCTTTACAAACCTCTCAGACAGGCATGCCCAAAGTCGGTCCTCGAGGACTGCTGTCCTGCAGGTTTTTCAATGTTTCTCAGCTTTAGCACAGCTGATTTTGATGACTGCAGTTCAGCAGGAGCTGGTTAATCAGCTATCAAAGGAAATCAGCTGTGCGGAAGCAGGGAGACTTCAGAACCTGGAGGACAGCGGCCTTCGAGGACCGACTTTGGGCATGCCTGCTCTAAGGCCTTCACAGAACAGCTGAAGTTATGCTGAGATAAAATTACATGCAGAAGAGCTCCAGTATGTACTTATGGAACTTATAAAGACATTTTATAGATTTTTTTTACAGAGTACCAGAGTAAAGGCAATGGAACACATGCACACATCACTTCAGTTTCATTAGTAAAAAACTCTCTGAGCACGCTTTTAGTCCACTTTCTGGTGCATTAGATTGATGTTTTATGATTGTAAAGCCTGAGTAGGCAACGTCGGCTCTTAAGTGCTTGAAACTATGAATTATAGGACGTCCATAGATCTACAATTTGCTGTCCCAAAAGTATGAATTGAAATGGGCGAGAAAGGTTTTAGGTTTTTTAGCAACCTTGAGCTAGAACAAATTACAGCCTGAAATTCACATTCAAGCCCTTGTGACACTGAAAGAATTTAAAATCCTTGTTAAATCCCTCCAATCACTTGTGTGTGATTGTTAATATTTTAGGTGAAAGCTTTTTTAGAGTTTTAATGTCTAGAATTTGTTCTATATATTTTTTGTGTTATGTGCTTTTTTAATGTGTTCTGTATGTTGTAACTTATGTGCTGCTGTCCTCTTGGCCAGGTCTCTCTTCCAAAAGAGATTTAAGATCTCAATAGGACTAACCAGGGTGAATAAAGGCAGAATAAAAATTACAAATACTTTTCACACACCTGAAACAAATAAGTGGTTAATGAACACACCTCTGCTAAATTTACAGACAGGCCAAGGGGGTAATTTGGCCTTTTTTTAGATGTTTTGGAGAAGGAATGCATGCACAATTTGCAAGAGAATGGTACCTCTGGACTGACCTTGCCTACTCTGTTGTAACAGGAAAAATGACAGGAGTGGTAGAAATACTTTACTGTATTTTGTAAAATAAACAAACCTGATACATCTCTGATCACAGCAAATCGGTGATAGGGGTCCTCTGGTCTGTTTGCTTTCCATTAAAGTCAAAATACATTTTACTCAAAACTTGATTTTCCTCTTGGCTACTATTAGTTCAATATCTGCAGTAAGACAGACCCAACAAAGCTTTAAAAACAAGATTCTGTTTGATCTGACATGGCCCACTGAAAGCAACTTCCCATCTAGTGTATTCTTGACTAAATATTTCCAGCTCTCTTCTTAGCTGTTCCAGCTCATCTTCTGCCGCTTTCTCTCCAAACTCAGTCAGGTGTGAAATAAGACAACAGCAGCACTCTCCTTGCATAGCACAGAGACAAGCTGGTGTCATTTCCACATTGGAGACTCAGTGGGAGTGTTAATAACTAAGTGTCCTTACTAATTAGAAGAGTACTGCTGTTGCAAAACTCTTTGGGATGTTTCAGAGAGTATAATAACTACTGGTTTTGAAACATCTCTTGGAGAGTGATCTATTGGCAATAGAAAACTGTTTTCAAGTCTATTCTGTTGATAAAGGGATCTTCTAACTTTTGCATCTCTTTATGATTCTTAGAAAACTTAATTAAGTTTTTTTCTTACTTTGATTTCCTTAAATGCTTATCTTTAAGAAAAATAAGGTTTCTGTATAAGAGCAACAATATCATAGAATATCATACAATGTCCATCGATGGTCTAAAAAGAAAATACTAAACTACATGTGAGTGATGTGTGAGATACAACGTGAAATTTATTATTACAGATGATAAACCATGGAGCCAACTTCATCTCGTTTTAGGTTGATTTTTATCTATATTTTTTCATTTTGATTTTCTTTGTAGCTTTAAAAACTGAGATGCTCATTTAGATAATCGGATGATGAACAAAATGGATTAAAATGTCCCCCCAAATAATCTAATTACTCATAATGCCTATTGAAATATGACAAATAATGTTTTCTCAATGTAAAAAGGTTAAGGTTTAGGCTTCCAGCTGCAACATTTTTATGAAATTTACATTTTTGGTGGACCTGAACTAGAACTTTGTCAACACCTTCAGGCGAATATAAATCAATATTGAATTAGTTTTTGAATGAACCTATTACTGACATTTTATTCTCTGTTGTTTCTTACTTCTTTTAACTACGTACAAGTTTTTAAATGAATCATACCACCTTTTAATGTGTGTTTAGTTAGTAATTATTTGCTCCTGTTCAATGAATACAAAATAACCCATTTTGCATTTAATCACGATAAGAAGTGTTAGGATTTCCGTCCGTGTGAGAACTCCTGCCACAGACGATCTTCGTGGAGGGTTTTCTGACAGGCTGGTGCACCAGCAGCGGATTCCAGCAATCAGTGGCTGGCCTCTTAAGAAGCAGCTGACTCATCAGTCATCGCTCGATGGTCCCCAAC
>JAUZNJ010035389.1:0-12286 GCA_034780135.1 Jordanella pulchra
TTTAGCTGAACTGCACCAATTCTGTCAAGAAGAGTGGTCAAACATTCAACCTGAAGCTTGCCAGAAGCTTGTGGATGGCTACCAAAAGTGTTTAGTTGCCGTGAAAATGGCCAAGGGAAATGTAACCAAATACTAATGTTGCTGTATGTATATTTTTGACCCAGCAGATTTTGTCACATTTTCAGCAGACCCATAAAGATAAAGAGATAAAGATGCGCAAGTGGATGGCAGTATTTTTTGCATCACAATCATGATTTTCATTGATCCTTCTAAAAATATTGAAGGTGGGAGAAAACAATTGATTAAATGCTCTGTAGACAAACTGGGCAATATGAAGAATATTTATCAGGGCTACACTTGGAATACGTGATTCCTGAAAAAGAGGCTGTGAGCAGGCTAAATAAGCTGATTGAGAAATAATCCATAAACAGCATTTTTGAAGGTGATAAATAGAGATAAGCTTAGTCGGATGAGTGCTTGTGCAGATAAAATTGCAATAATTAATGTTATAAAGCATCAGGGTAGATTTTTATTTTTTTATCTAGACCGTAACAGATTTTACTCAAAATCTTACCAATGTTTCTCACAATTTTAAATGAAATATTGTTAAGGTGAGGTGTTCAGGATAATTTACAGTTTGTTTTTTTTTTCTATAAGTACAGATTAAGCCTGTTGAGGATCATTATGTAATATATCATCCCAGCATGCATGTAGAATTTTTGTTCTGAACCTTAATGTAGTTGGTTGGTTTATGAGTCTATAAGTGACTAGTCCGTATTGGAGGTTTTGACATTTATCGAAACAGAGCAGATGTCAGAGCATAAAATTCCAGAAAAAAATCTTTCTCAAGTACATTGGAGAATATATTGTGTATTAATGTTGACCGACTTTGAGTTATTTTTGTAGGTTCGTAAAAAGCAAGTCTGAAACAGAAAGTGGAAAACATGTCTATAAAAGACTGGGTTTGTGCATCACACACAACTAGGAGAATTTTCTCCAACAAAATGTAAAGTACATAAGATTAATGGCAGCAAAAGATTTGATTAAAGGCCTGGTAAGAGACGCAGTTAAATACAGGAACAGTTTTAACTCCAAAAGAAAAGAGAACTCAAAGGTAGTAGCAACAATAACTCTGTCAGTTGTCCAGGAAAAAGACGCAAACAAAACCTGACTAGCTGAGTCAGCTGTAATTCAGTCAGGAAAGTAAAAACAATAGGAGCAGTAATTCATCAGCAGAAATAGTTATGTAAGAGGCTTCATTGAAGAAAGAGAAACAGTCTAACACATACATTTTAAGCTAGGAGTGCCTTCTAAGAAAAATAAATGCAGAATATACAAATTAAAAGGCAGCAATACTTTTATATCGGAATAGTCAATGAAGTCAAGTTGAAAACTCTCCAAAATGTAAAGAAAATCCACAAAGTCAAGGCAATAGTAACTGTATCAACAGCTTTATCCAGATAGTGCGGAATTTTAGAGAGAGTTAAAAACAGCAGTGTGATGAAAACAAGGTATGGTCCAAATGTATACGTTGATGAACTGGAAAAAGAAATAAGCTAAAGGTTCTTTGTTTTAGACATTTAAAATTAAAATAACTAAACCTTTGTTGTTAACCCAGCTGTTAGAAGTTAATTCAGAGTTTTTAAATATAGGTGAATGTTCTGTGAAATGAATAAGAATCATGGATCCAATGTAAACCTTTGCTTGATGAAATGCTTCGTCTTATTCTAACTTTAAGATGGATCACTACCTACTTTTAATGTCCAAAACGTCAATGAGCAAAATGTAAACGATAAAAAACATAACTGCTATAGTCTTTGATTGCTAATCTGAGTTTACTGAGTGCTGCTGTGAATCTTAGTGTTGAATAATCTTCCTAAATTGGTGTGGAGCGTAATTTGACCATACAGTGCCAGAAAACAGATCCCATGTGGGAAACAGCTGCGTGGCAAAGAGATCTGAAGAGGTGCGTGTTTAATGTGTAATCACACTGCATTACAGCTGAAGTTATCACCAACATTTCATCCAGCTAAAATTTTTTTTTTATAAAAATCCATATATACAGCTTATTTAAAATTCCTCAGTTTTCCTTCAAAAACCAGAACCAACCCCTGAAGTCAGATTTAATTTCCCAGCAACCCCAACATCAAATTCCAGGATGAAATAAATATTGTACATCTAATACAAGAGTCTTTTACTTTGAAACAGTGTTAACTGACACTGTGTTGAAAATAACCAGAGGTTTGAAGTGATCCTAAAAGTTGGATTTATGAAATTAAAAGCAGAGTAGTCTGAGTGTCTGAAACCTCATTCAGATCACACAAGCTCGCTTTCCCCACTATCGTGCCGTCAGCTTTAATCAGCAATTTTCCATCATTTCAGCCTATTCCAGGTGTTCTCTGTAAGTAGTAATCTAATGACACCCTTTCTTTACTTTCCTAAATCACCTTAGGGCTTTAAAAGCCTTTCCAGAGCAGAGCTGGTAAAGCTCTGTCAGCAGACAATGAAATCTAAAGGAAACGCGTTGATGTGAGTTGACGTTTTTGGAGTTGTTCAGTTTCACTTTTGCATTTTAGATCCAGGTCATGGAAGAGAAGCTGAAGTCTGCAAATGTACAAACTGATAAAGGGGAGAATTCGTGCAAAATGTATCAAGACCTGACCAGTCAGCTTCAAGAGAAGGATGCTGTAATCAAGAGATTAGAGATGCAGCTGGAGCAACAGGTATGGCCGGAAGCTTTGGATAAAAGGAGAAAAATGTCTATTTGTGTTCCTAAAGTGTGAGTTAAATCCCACAAAGCCTATTCTTTGTATTACAGATGTTAATAAGAGCCCAAGAGGCAAAAATTATTGAAGAGAAGGCTGCCAAGATTAAAGACTGGGTCACATTTAAGCTCAGGGAGGTAAGCTCTGACATGTCCACTGCAGAAATAGATGCATCCTGTTAAATACAGAGTAGCTGGAGTATATAGATAGAACTGACTTCTGTCTTACCTTTTATGGTACAAACTTACGCTTCTGCTTTTTTACAGATGGAGCTGGAGAACCAGCAGCTGAAACTTGCAAATGTGAAACAGACGGAGCAGATTGTGCTGCTACAAGACAAACTACAATGTGAGTCCTCCTGATAGGTGCTTCACAAAAAGCTGAGATAGTATATGTAATGAAAACAAAAACTGTTTTTTTCCTTCTTTTCTGTATAACTAAATTCATTGGGAAACAATCAACAAAGGAGATATTTCGTAGATTACAATTAAGAAATTTTCTTTCTTATTTTTTTGTGTAACCTTTGTTTGAAAATCCGCATTAGAAAATTCTTCATTTACAGTTTCTCTGTCCACAAACTTGCTTATAACGCTCTATTGAACCAAGGTGTTGCAGCTACAGAATCTTGCTGAAACAAGTAAAACAATCCCTGAAAAATAAAATAAAACCATCCACATCATCATAAATCAGCATGCCGAATGAATTTTACTTTGAAAACAGGCTAAATGTCCCTCCTATACATATATCAATGACACATTACCCATTTGTTCTTCATTTATTTGGACTTCCCCGGCTATCATCATCATCACCTTGTAATTGGTCAACCTGGCTGTGCACACAAAATTGGGCCCATAGCCTGTACGGAAGGATCTATGTGTATGTAATAACAATTTAGCATGTTTCATTCAGTTCTTGCTGTTCATTAACATTTGATTACATACACAAAATAGAAATCCCCATTTGGATTTTCCATCTGAGTGGTGGAATATTCTTCATCAGGTTCCAACTTATGAAACAGGACCTGTTTGTCGACTAGATGCTGTTTATCCCCATTTGACTCTGTCCTTCACTTGACCAATTCATAAATATTTTCATTGCTATCGCTATCTGTTTGTGTATCAGCCCTATTGGCTTACCAATCTCCCTGAGTGACCTTAAACTTCAGGCTCTGTTATGGTTAAAAAAAAAACAGAACCGGCAAAAAAAACAAAGAGCTTTAATTTTCAATCATTAGTGTTTAAATATCTCAACATTCCAGTATTGATGGTAATTAACGACAAGAGAGCTCTTCTTATTAAACATGTCTTCCCAGTTTAAACACCCACACCAGCATTAGTTTAAACTTTCAACTATCTCCCTGTAGCTTTGACTGGCCTCTGACCTTCCAGACAGTAACACCACATGGCTAACTAACGCTACGGTGAACTACTGGACAGTAACACCACATGGCTAACTAACGCTACGGTGAACTACTGGTGCCGGGTCTAAGCCTGTAGTGCGGTACTTGGTGTTTAAACTGCTGTAAAACATGCATCTTATGATGAATGACTGTGTTGATAGTCTGATGAACTGTACAATCTCTACTTCTTAACAAAGCTTGGTTTGATTACCTATAGTTAGGGAGAGCAGAGAATCCGTCTCTTCATCTCTGCACCAGGTCTGTCCTTTAATCCTGCTCTTGTCTGTGTTCATGCTGACGGGCCATCTATTATGCCGCTAGGCTGATGTTAACTGGTAGTCTAACCTGGGATGGGATATCGGTTAGGAGAGAATAATTTTTTGTTGCTAAGTTTGTTATAAAATGAAGATATTCAGGGTTGCTTGAAGCTCTGATTAAGAACTTTTCTGCTGCTTTTGTGTCGTTTTTGCAGCTCTTTTAGAGAAACATGCCTCCCCTGGATCTCCTGCTATGTCTCCTGTTGTAGATGCCCACCTGGTACCCAACAGTCCACTCTTTCCTCCCAGTTGCCCCAGTACGCCACCCACCCAGGAGGACAGCTGGAGACAGCCTGGTCTGCGTGGGCCTGCCTCTAATATCAAGAGCCTTACAACAGGTGAACAACTTTTAGTTTGTGATATTTCATCATAAGGAGCAAAAAGACTTTAAAAAAGTTGGTTGCTATACAAGCTGCTCTTCTTTTACAAAACATATACTCTTTTTTTAAAATACTACACCCCTAATATTCTGCATCACAAAAATATCTAAACATTTAGATATTTATACATATTTTTAAGCTTGGGGAGGCCTTTGGTAATTGGAGGAGCTGCATAGGTCGACAGCTCAGGTGTAAGAAAGGTAGCAAAAAGTATTTCCACTGGGTAATGGCCAACAGAGATTAAATACAAATGCAGCCTACACTATTATGATCTTTAAACATAAAACCATAAAACATGTTTATCCCTTTTGTTTCACTTCTCACTTATGTACCACTTTATGTCTATGTATCATATGAAATAATCCCAAATATATTGAAGTTAAAGCACCATGAATCCTTTTACCAGGTTCTTAATTTCTGTAAACTTATAGTCCTTAAAGGTATCGTGGACAACCTTCTTTTGACTTTGAGTTCTGGGTGGATCAACTCTTCTATCGGTTGTCCCACATGCTAATCTATTTGACATATACTAATTTCCTTGTACTGCAAATTCGCATTTCTAGAGTTTAAGCCTCCAGTAAGCTTAGGTTTCAATCAATTATTGTAGCTCCACTGGTCTCACTGTATACTTTTGGAAAAGAGAGTCACAAGAAGTAAACTGTTTTTCAAGTTTATAATAAGAAGAGGAAGGTCTCAGATGAAAGACATATGGTGGTCTGGAGCATATCCAGTTATTTAAAGTGTCTGGGACATTTCTTACCTACATTATCCTTTTAATGCTTCAAAGAAAATCTGGTACTTTATAAAGTTCTTTGTTTTATTTTTCTAGCAGAGGTAATAACTGGTTGTTTTGTCTCCACAGATGTGAAAAAGACTCCAGAACTGGTGAGCAAAGGAGTTTGTCTTGGAGAGCTTACAGCCTATGATGCTCATAGCTGGATCAAGGATGGACCAAGAAGCTCGATTAGTGGACAAGAGCTCATCGAGGTCCTGGAGAGCAAAGCAGGGCACTCTGACAGAGACAACTCGTCTGATGAGCTTAGCAGCAAGTTCCGCTCTCAGTGCCTTCACTCTTCATCGTCCTCTTCATCTTTGTCCTCTGCATATGAGATGGCACACAGGCCAAGCTCTCCCGGGCTGACCATGACAGTAGCACCCAAAAGCCCCCTCCTCTCCCGCTCGCCCTCCACCAACAACCCCTTTCCCATTTCTCCTCAGTCTCTTGGTCATCAGTCAGGCACCAGCATGACCCTCCCAAAAGTACGAACTCCGCTCACCCCCAGAGACAGCATCCAGCTGGTGAAGAAACACTACAGCCAGCCGCAGCCCAGCCTGGACCGACTGCACCTGCTCAACGTCAACATAGACATCATGACGCCATCCTCTGCCTCATCTACCCTGAAGAGCTCGGGCACCACTTCTTCACCTTTCTCTCAGCTTGTAGAAGAAACAGACATTGATGATGGGCCCATGTACTGCATGGATGGAGTGGTGGAGGGGGTGGAATCAGAGGAGCTGACTCAGGACGGGGTTTCCTTTGTGGGACTAGCAGAGGAGCTGGAGCAGTTGGATCCAGAGTTGATCAAGCCTCCAACTCCTCCTTTGCATCGCTTCCCTTCATGGGTACAAAACCACCCACAGATGTTTTACTGGTTAATTTCTGAAGGTTAAAGCAGCATATGAAACTAAACAGAATTACATGCCTTATCCAAATGCAAAGACCAGAGAGTAAAAAAAAGGATCAGATTTTGTTTCCCTATATTGTAACCAGGTTTAAGTTTTGGTTTCAAAGTGCAAAAAGAAGAAACCAAAGAGCAGATGCAGTAGTTTAGATTGTGTCAGATGCAGGAGTTTGCTCTGCAATCACAGCGTTGATAGTTCAAGCCCCTGCTCTGGCTTTCATTGGCCTTGTGTCCTTTGCGAAAGACACTTCACTTTGGTCAAGTCTCCTGATTTGAAAAAGTGTTCTATAAGTAAAGGCTATTTATCATTTAAACTGAAACAGGCTGTTGAATGTTCACAAGTTTAACAACATTGCAAAAAAACAAGGCAGCTGTCTTTTGTCGCTGCTGCACATCAATTTGCTGCTCTGCTACTATGATAAATCCTTTCATATCACAAATGCTCCTCCACTGTGTTGTGGAGAGAATGTCCACTGTGAAATCTCCTATCATGCCAGTAATGTTACCAAATACCTTCCCTTTGTTGAAAATGAATCCTAATGGTTTGCAGATCTCTAGGCTAAATTAGGTAGATATTTAGTTCAAAAGTGAACCTTTTTTCAATCTTTAAGATGTTGGAAGTTTTATTGTTGATCTGTATTAGTTGATTCTGACTAGCACACCATGAATAAAAAAGTCAAAAGAGGCAGTTTTAAAATCTTAAACATTCCTGAGTCTTTCTAAATCTGCTGCATAAGATAAATAATATAATAATATAAAATTCCAACAGTTTCAGTAGTTGTAATAGTAATCTCTTTTTTTGTTTGTTTTGTAAATACTAATATTTTTCTTTTATTAGAATTTTACTCTGCTCCTTATCTAAGCTACATTTTCTTAGTGTATCCCAATTAAGCCAATTAAAATGCAAGTTGTTTGCAATAGTTAAGAGTATGTAAATATATCATTCTGGTCCATGCCTATGATTACCCAAGTCATTGACTAGTTTAAATGATGTCCATGTAAATCTTTAAAATAGAAATTCAAATTGAAACTGGCAGGTAAAAGTTTAGATGAAAGTCACATATGTGCACAAATTTTAACTTTTGGCACTGCAACTTTATAACCTTGTACTGATTCAACATTCTTTCGGTCTGTCTTTCAGGATAGGGAGTCAGAAAGCTTTTTTTCATAAAAGTTAAGTTATTTTAAGGATTTTGTGAAAAAATTATGATTAAATTGAGGCTTTGGTGTTTCCCGTTGTCGCTTGCTGCAGGAGAGTCGGATCTATGCTGTAGCAAAGTCAGGAATGAGAGTATCTGAGGCTGGAGCTGTAGCCAGGGGCCCGGGACGAGGTGAGTACCGGTACCTGACAACTTAACACAAGAACCTTCCTTTCATTCATCACCACGCTACTGTTCTAACAGCAATCAAAGCCGTACTCCTTGTCTGGCCATGCAATAAGGGGCCCAACAAGGTGACCTGTTTGGGCAGTGAATCAGTGCTGCGAAGGGACCTGTCATTTAACTGATGCCTAAGTTATAGCGAAGAGGAGGGTGGCTTGTTGGGATCCTTTGATGTCACTTCATTTGGCTTGGGGCTACTCACACCTGCACAGGTGTCTGCTTCTCTTTAAGAAGGTTTTCCAAAGCTGCCTCCTATGATTGTTTTTTACTAAGAGCTGTGTGCAATAAACAATGGAGACGGTAAAAAGATGAGAAGGTGGAGAAGCTGTTCTTTAACCAGCAGCAGTAAAATGTTATAGTCTGAGTTAAATGGTGTCTCTTTTTGTAAGGGTGCAAACGCTGAGGTAGGCCTGCATTAAGTATTTGAGACAAAAAGCAGTATAGTTAGCAGAACCATCACAAGTCAGGACTGTGAAACATAGAATATCATCCTGCAGGTATATTTTTATCTTCACACAAGCAGCCTTCTCTGTTGAGGGTTGCAAGCTCTTTAACTCGCTTCCAGCTGATTTAAAAACCAAACTGGACATTGAAATTTTCACCTCTAGGTTAAGGTTTTGGTTAGAGACATACCAGAACTGCTGTTGTTTGTAGTAAGTGTTGCAGGCGTTGTTTTAGATTATTTGATTTGATTCTTTCAGTGTGCCTACTTTTAAGTTTCACTTTTCATTTAGTTAGATTAGAAGAGTTGGACATTGAATTGTACTTCCTGTTAATTGTATTTAGATTAAAAGCCCCTCCAGGGATTAGCCATAGATACATTGACTGTGATGCAAATTGTTTAAAATTATGACCTATGTTATTTGTTTGTATCTAATGAACTTAAAATAAGAAACAGAAAAATAATGGGATTTACTTTTATCATCTCTGTCTTCATCACACAACCTTTTTAGGAGTCTAAAGCGAAAGTTTCTCAAAGTAGATCATCATGTTTACTTACTTTACTTTCCTTTTTACCTTTGTTTTTATTTGTGAAATAAATCATGGTCTTTTTATTCAGGCTTGTCACTAATGAAGGTTACTTTTGTTGCTTTGTTAAAATATAAGTAAAATATTTTGAAAAGCGTAAAAGAAAGACCTCAAGCAGCAGCCACCTTAGAACAACGCTGAGATGTGTGGAAAGTGATGATATAATAAACTGAACTCTGGCATCTATGTAAAACTCAATGGCTACTCAAGAAGGAAACAATCAAAACAATACCTTCAGCTCAATGGGAATTTACCAGGTGAGGATTTAAAAGCCTAAAAAAAAGAAAGTCTAAGATTTAACAGACTGCCATCCAACACAGAGAATTAAAATCCTCTGTGGTTTACTGCAGTGGCAAATCTCTTTAGCAATAAAGGTTTTTATTTAATAAACTGAATTTTTGGCAGCAGTAGACCTCTAAATCCTGCTCTGTTTTCCACATTTATTGTTATTTTTACATGTCAACTTTGCATGGAGTGGTCGTGTAAATCCTCAGTGAATGGAAGCAGCTGAAAGCCTTGTTTAACTGCACTACACCAATGTAGCTATAAAATATTACTCTCCAGACAGCTTCTCTTACGTTAAGGAAACTATGAGCCCATCTACAGTGAGGGTCCTATTTGTGGTTAAAAATGACTAAAAGTCCAAATACTATCATTCAATTAGTCAATCATTCGGCTCTGACATAGATAAAACAAAAAAAAAAAGTTTGCGGCCACAACTAATTATGGTCCATATCCTTCAGTGTCCGTCTGAGACTTTATAGCTCATTCTGTTGGGTTCCAAAGGTTTTCTTTGGCCAGAAGAAATAATAATATAATCCCTTTAGCCAGTTTTTGGTTTGACTTTTTTCCAGGCAACATTCTCATCAGATCCCCTGAATCACCTGATTTAACTCCTTTAGATGTGGAGGTCATTAGTCCAAACCGCCTTGGATGAAGCTCAGCCTTAGATCTTGTTCTCAGTGACCTTACGACATAAACGTATTTTAGCTGCTTGTGCCAAAAAAATACCAGCATTTCATTTTGGAAGCTATTCCCTGATAACCTCCAGACCTATCTGTGGAAGCCATCTTTTCTTGCTTCTCCAGATTAGAGTCTAAGCTGCAACATAGAAAAAAGTACTGACACTTACAAACTTCCTATGTAGTTTGTGGCCACAGATTTTAGCTTCTAGTCTCATTTGAGCCTTAAATGCTGCAGGTTGGTCCTTCACAATGTGTAATTTAGTTTTCTAATAAAACTGTGATATTTCAGGCTCTGCCCTACCCCAGCATCCTGCTGCAGGTCCTTTCACACAGCTCATCTATAAAAACATCAATATTCCTGTCTACACTACACTGAAAGGGGTAAGTCAACCACTCTGTGTCTCAATATCGTACAAAGTACTCAGTATTTTAAACTTTCATCTGAGTGCAGCGATTCACCCCATAGCTTAACAAAGATAATTGTTCCCATTATAAGAGCAACCTTTAAATTTAGGGTTTTTATCTTCTCAGAAAGCCACTCAGATCAGCAGTGTCCCTCTGCCGGATGATGACTCCGGTTCAGAGGATGACAGCAGCTCTTTGGCAAGTTTACGAACCTCCATCCTGAGCCCAGAAAAGAAAGGCAGCGTTCCTGGGAGCCCGCGTGCTGTAAAGAGGGGTGAGGACAATGTGAACAGTTCAGAGCAGGTCTTCAAATAATGAACATCATGCAACAACATTTCCATTTTCTTGTTCTCCTAACGCAGGCTTCTACAAGTGGCCACATCAGCTTCAACAAACGTTCTTAACTTCAGTTAATGATCATATATGATCCTCCTAAACCTGATGCAGTCCACCTGTGTGTGACTGAGTGCGCGTTTCTGAGAAATGTAAATCTGCATAATCACTGACCGGAAAGGTTACAACTTCCCACACTTGTCAGAAAGTGTTGGTTCATAGAAATTGCTCTGTAGAAGAAGAAGGAAAAGTTTACGGGAAGATCAAGCTTCTCCTGACTGAGAGCTGAGCAGCAGAATTAAAGCACCAGTAAAACTCAAGCAGCTGGGAATAAATTAAAAGCTGTAAATGCAGTGGTTGCGCCGTTACAGAAGATAAAAAAAAAAAAAACTTTAATATAAAAAAGAAACCTTTAATCAGAAAACAATCAATGAAAACTACTGATGGAGGCCAGAGGTGCAACATGTGCTGTTAATACGAGTTCAAGATCAGCCAACACAACATTCTGCCAAATCTCCTTTAACAAACACGTTTACTATATGTCTGCAGATAGACCACGTCTGTCGTCTCTTCATCGAAATCTCCATCTCTCTCACACATTAAAATGTTAACTCTAATTTGATGAATTCAGAACAACTAAAAACATTCGTCATTTAGTGTAAAAACAAAACCCAGGAGCTGGCATTAAGTGAAATGAACACCATTAGACATTTTTGCTTAACTTTCAATCCATTTTATTTTCCAGTTTTTTCATTAGTAGCTTGATCTCTGACTGGAATGACAACACAGTAAACCTCTGGATACTGACATACCAGCTGCAGCTGTAGTGACTGGTAGTTCTGTCATCTGCAAATAAAAATGTAATTTATAATTGCAGACATGTATAATATTTAATGGTGTAGCCTCATAAATTGACCAGTTGCTTCTAAGTAAAACAAATGTGGTAGTTTAGTGAAAAACTGGGTTTGGCTAACAGCTGACTGACTGTTCAAAACTCTGTCAAGTCTGGAGCACAAATTTGTTCGTACCTGAGAGATTAGAAATAGGAGAAAAATGGTGAATGCAACATTTTCTCTTAAATCCCTCATGCAAACATTTAAAGAACTAATTTGTTTGTATGAACGGTTGTTGCATGAGGTCCAATGAGAGCAGGGTGACTCTTTTCCCAGTTGCTACATAAAAAAATAAAAGTTTAGACCTCTGCTTTTAGTTCATTTACATAATCTGAGTAGTTTTTGGAAACCCAACAACCTTTAAAGCATAGAGGTTTCACAGCTCTGTTACCAGAATAACACCCATGTTTGCATGTTCTGCAGGTGTGTCCATGTCCTCCATCAGCTCTGAAAGTGATTATGCGATCCCACCTGATGCTTACTCCCTGGACAGCGACTACTCTGAACCTGAACACAAAGTCCAACGCACCTCCTCATATTCCTGTGAGAGTAGTCCACCAGTAAGTCCACTTTAGCAGCACTAATTTACAACCTTGAGTCACTGTAGGTCCGATCAGTCATTGAGGTCAACAGAGTAAAGCTTGGCAGATGAGTTGGAAAACTATGTTTCTGTCTTTGAAGGAGACGCTAGAGAAGTCGGGGTACCTGCTGAAAATGGGCAGTCGAGTGAAAGCCT
>JAUZNJ010035390.1:0-36993 GCA_034780135.1 Jordanella pulchra
GAGTCCCTCTGATGAGCTGACGACCCACAGGTGTGTGAGGGCTCCAGCCCAGGGGACTCGAGGCGCACTCTGCTGGATGAAAGATGGAGCGACAGGCTCCGGATCCCAACAAGGACTTCAACTTAACCATTTAAGTTTTGCTTTTAAGGTTACCAAACGTTTAATTCGGTTACTGTAACTTGAAATGATATTTTTTTTTGTTAAAATGGTAATGACTTAACAAAGGTAATAATTAAACTACAAATCATAAACCTTTTACCAAAATATTTACTTGGAGCTAATTGCACCAGTTTCGAAAATTGTCATCTCTTTAACCTGTTTTTATATTCGAGACAGTCTGCGTTCCAAACCTCAGGTCTTTATGGTTGATCCAAGAAGCAAATGCTTTTCTTGCTAACCGCTGCATGGCCACTCCAAGGGAGTTCCAATTCCTTATTACTGGTTACTAGGTCAACTTAAAATTCAAATAAAGTTTAAATAAGTCTTTATCGTCATTGTACTGAACATACAAGACGACTGGTAATACATCTCTTTGGCATCCATTGATAAAATCCTATATTGATAACATTTATACAGTTAGAGCTTTGAGCCTCTAACTTGAAAGGAGCTCCAAAAGGTACTTTTCCCTGCATTTCACAAAAAAAACATGAAAGTTAGCTGAAGTTTCACCTTCTGAAATAACTAACACTTTAAAGGTATAGCTACTGGCAACTTGCTTAATAAAGGTAGGCATTACAGCTATTTTTGTTTTCTGAATTGCCTTAAATTATTGTTACTGTATTTAACACTTGGTTGTTTACTTTTGCACAGCTAAAAAAGTTTTTTTTTAAGTTCAAAAAATTAGGTTGTTATATGAACATAAGCAGTTTGCAAATGCTAAATAGATTTCAGACTCTGACCGGATTCTTTGACTGAAAACAAGTTAAACAAGTTCTAGTTTGTTTGGTTTGAATCTAGGCAGATTTTTTATTCTGAATAGTTTCTAATTTTTAAGGAGACTCCTGACCCCTTTAGAAAAGGGGCATTAGTTTGCCAGACCATCTGGAGTTTGTATCCAGGTCTGTCCCAAGCCTCTTTGGGGCCCAAGCAAAATTTGGCTTTTTGAATCTCAATTTCTGGCAGTAATATCTATTGGTGCAATCACCAGTCCGCTGGTTAGGGTTTGCATTTATAAAACTTTTTATAGGATCCATTCTAAAAGTGTTTTTACACCAAACACCCAAAATAGAATATTGTAAATAAAAAAAAAAAAAATCACACTTTTGATCATTTGGAGGGGAAATGTGATGGTGAGAAAATGTTTAAATATTGTGCGATTTTAAATATTAGCTGGTTTAATATTTTTTTAATTTGTGTGATATGACAATATATATCATATTTTGGTTTTGGATCCAATTAAATTAATCATAGAAAGTGAAATTAAATGAGAAATTATTATGCAATCTGGTTTCAGTTCCCAACCTGATCATTCGTTTCTCCAGTTTCCCGTCTCTCAAAAATGTGAGGATGGGTCAGAGTTGGCAAGGCCACCGCACATTTTTATGCCAAATATGTTTTTTGTAGATGTTGTGTGGAAGGCGATGTGTCCATATTTTACAAAAGCTTTAAAAAGTAAACTCCATTCATACACCAACTACAAAATGTAATCATTTAGACACCCTTAATTTCCTTAATTGTTGATCAATATTAAACCAATGTAAGAATAATCTGAGAATAGAAATTGATTTTGACACTTTAATTTATCAATTTAGAGAAAATGACACAGAATCACTGCTGCTTTGGGGTTTAAACTAACTGAACTTATTACCTGTGAGTGCTTTAGTGAACCAGAGAAAAAACTCTGTGTCCTACTAAAGGTCTTATCTGTTAACAACATTGATTCCTATTTACCTGTACCTATTGTTATGTGAGCTTTGTGTGCACTCAGAGAAACAATGTGCTTAAAATCTTTACCACCCCCCAATTTGCATTTTTCTTTAAAGCTATATCAACTCGTATCAACAAAAAGTTCATCATGAGCCCATGGTTATCTGTATTACAAGCCAAGGCTTAACGGAAATGAAATGTTTTTGCAGGTTTGGAAGTGCTTTTTAGTGCTTTTTAGTTTGCTTGTGAAGTCAAGTGGTTTGTATGTTCAGCTTTAATTGCAAGCAGCTATGCACAAAAATAACCTGTATTGCAAAAACAATAAACGGATAAAGAGCTTTGATAGATAAAAATAATTAATTTAGATGAAAACAAAAACATAATTAAATCAAATAAACAATAAGATATTAAGCTTATCTTTTTCGAAGTTGATACTGGTTGCACTGTGTGTCAATCTGGCTTTTAGACAAATCTATATATTTTTTCATGTATAACAAAGGATTTCTACATGATTAAATCATTTTATAACTATTTTTTTTGTTTCTATATTTATACAGAAATTATTAAGGGCAAAAAAAAACAAAGCAAAAAATAAAAAACAATAAATTTTCCTTGGGGCACCCCTGGCTGCTCTGGGGTCACCTAGTTCGTTAATGCCCTGGTCCGGCCCTGGGTGTGTCAGTGGTTTTCCACAGACTTTGGTTAATTTAGGAGAAATAATTGTTGTTTATTGAGCTCCTTACTCTGACAAGTTAATCAATTAAACAGAAAAGAGCTTTTAAAATGTGCAGCGTATCTCTGAACCAATTCTGAACTGGATCATTCAACTCTTTGTCTCTAGCAGTCTGTCATAAAATCACAGCTTCCTTCAGTTTCTTCTCTGAATCAATGAGTGTCACTCAGACCTTTGCTGTTTTTTACGTTTCTCTGATTGACATCCAGGTGCTGTTCCCCTGCTAGAGTCCTTTTCAGGTCTGACATTTCCTTTGTCCCCCTCTTGTCCATGATTTTCAATCAGTGGACATCAGGGGACAGATCCATTATGCATCAGCAGTCCCTCATCCATAATTGAGGCTGCAGGCGAAGAAGCAGGTGAAGGGAAATGGCCCTGCAGTGACGTGAGCAGACACGTCTGAGACACAGATTTGATTATACGTTTGAGACAGGCAGAGTGCCGGTCCACAGCTCTATCATTAGGTCCATTTCCTGCCTCAGCAGCTGCACTGCATTTTAATGAGCAGGAAGTCATTGTACACGGACCGATCTATAACTAGCCACTGTCTATGGGGTTACGTTTGTAAAGTTACACAGTCAAAAATTAAAAGCAACACTTTTGGTTAGTTAGTATGTATAAGAGAAAAAAAGGGGGTTAGTTTAACCGAGGTATATTTTCACTATATCATTCATAGATTTATAAATATCAAAAATCCAAAATAAATATCTAAATTGCCAGATAAATATTTTTTCACTAAGCTTAATATTTATTTTTCCAAATTATTTATTTCATTTGGAGCTAAATATTCAGTTCGCAATTAAACATTTAGTTTGTGAAGTAAATATTTAGTTTGGAGCTGAATATTTAGCAAGTTGAATATTTAGCAAGTTGAATATTTAGTTTGCAAAATAAATATTTAGTAATTTAAATGTAAAATACTGTGCTGTGCTCTGACCAATATGTGCTCCAGTATTATTTTAAAAGTGCGAAACTTACCTGCTAAATATTTACTTTGCAAACTAACTAGCTAAATGTTTAGCTAATATGCAAATTCACAACGGCGGAAGTGGACTATCAAAACAAATGCCCGCTGCATGTAAATAGGCATTATGACACATTGCATTTTGGGTTGTCACTGCCTTTTTGTACGATATGCTAACCAAGGTAAACATATATAACAAAGAAGAAAGGAACCTGTAGATGCTTTTCAACAAATAGTATTAAGATCTGATATGGAATTTCAAAAGTAAAGCCTCTCAGAATTTGTAAATTGGTTACTTTTACCTGAGTTTCCTTCAACATTGCCAATAAACTCCCTGTTTCCAGTTACTAATTCACTTCCGGGTGATAGTAGGGCACCCATAGATCCTGCTCTCCAGAGCTTTCTTTCCTAAAGAGCTCTACTGGAGGGCATGGTTTCCCAGGAGCAGGTGGCACACCTGTGCATCATCACAATCATCTCCTGCAGTGTTTTTTATGGTGCATTCAGACTGGGTACAGTGGCTGCTGTGAGAGTGGTTGATTCACAAAGAATTCCTATGAAAACCACACGAGGAAAGGCGATGAAGCGGCCAGGGGTGAACTCAACGCGATGAGAGCTGTGACGGCTCCACTCTCACCTGCTGCTACTAGATAGAACTGAGGAGGTGTCAAATTGCAATGCGGCAACCATTCAGAGACTGGTTGTAGGCTATGCTTTATTTCATATAAAATGGAATACAGAGAAATTAATGTTAGCAAAGGTAGAAGTAAGAAATGATCTCAAGATTTTTTTCTAGGTGGCTTTAAGAAAAACATCTTAATTTAGCCCTAGAATCACTGTTTGTTGTCCTCCCTTACCTCCAGAACAGATCCTGGTCTGTCACTGCCCACTCCCCAACATAGATGCCTTCGATGTGGGTAGATCTACACAAAAGTACCACAGAATCAGACCGTCATCAAGACACAGCTCCGAATGAACCAAACTGGACTCTTTTTCAGTTTTTCTGGGGATTTTCCAAAAATTGATTGTGCTCCCAAACCGATTCAAAAGTTGTGGAGAGAGAGCAATTCAGCAGCAGTCACTGAAGTCAAGTTTCACCTTTTTATTATCAAATACTAACAGCGAGATCTTGACAGGAATTGCCATGGGTAACAGCAGGTCCAAACCGAAGGTTCTGAGAGGCTGATGGATTACTAAATATTAAACATTCACCGACTAAATGAAGTAACATGTCCTCTGTGATGTTCAATGCCAGTACAGGAATGTTATATAAAGACTTTATAATCTGAGAAAGCACAGATTATAATGGGGGATAGTTGATGTCTAGATAACCTAAAAAATTATCTTTAATATTTCTGAAACAACAGTAGGACACATAATCTTTTTTAGTTCATTTATTTTATTTTTTACAAATGGACTTTTTAAATGTGCAAGCCTGCACTAATGAAGCACTAACCATTCTATTTGCTGAGTTTTTTCACGAGTGTGGGGTGTCAGCTTCACCAAGCTGAAGCTCTTCAAATCTGATGAAGAGGTCCAGGGTGTAAACACTGTGCATCTGTAGAGAAATGTAGAGAGGTGAACTCCTGGTAGGGCTGAATGCACCATTAACTAGCAGTGCGTCTGTCATTCTTTGCCTGATGGTCCCACATAGTTACATAGCTTCTTTTCTTACCATAAACATTCTTACCATAAACTTGATTTTATATTATATGAAGCTTTACATAGTCGCTAAGATGTAACTTTTTGAGGCACTATGGAGTACCTACTTTAGGAATCATTTGGTACACTAGAAAGCTAGCTGTTAGCTTACACAGTGATGAGTCTGCCTTTTTCAAGTAATAACTTACCAAATGAGTCAATAATAAATCAATTACTAACATGTTTATTTTTTCCCCTTTAACTGTCAAAAGTGTAAGTAACGGAATCGTTGTTCATAAGAAACGGTTAAGTTGACAATTATTGCCGAGGCAACAAGTTGCCAAGGTTCTGTTTTTTAGACTTAGACAAACTTTATTGTCATTTTGTATGCACAGGGTGCAGACAAAACAAAATTTCGTTGCATACAGCTTACAACAATATACTAAGATTGCAATAGAAGTAGAATAACAGTGCAATACAATCGTGAAAATAAAGTGCAGCAGTGATAGGAAGTTACTGTGCAAAAATAAAAGCACTGCAAAATAACACCAAACAAACAAGTCTGGTCTCAAGAAAATGGATTATGAAAGTTCAGCAATGTTGAAAGTGCAAATAATTTAGTAACATAATGGTACAGAATGTTGACAGAATGCCCCCAGGTTCAGATCTGTGTATTAGGATTCAGGGTGCAGGTTAGAGTTTTTTTAACTAATCAGCATTGTGATGGCACTGGGGAAAAAGCTGTTGCAGAAGCTGGTGGTCCTGCATCTGATACTGCGGAGCCCCTTCCCAGAGCATAACTATAGAGATAGCTCAGGATAACCTGAGCCACCCTAACTATAAGCTTTATCAAAAAGGAAAGTTTTAAGCCTAGCCTTAAATGTAGACTATGACTGATAGGTGGTTCCGCAGGAAAAGAGACTGATAACTAAAAGATCTGCCTCCCTTCTACTTTTAGAAATTCTAGGATGTTCTGTTCAGCTGCAGGGAGGGGGTTCTGTTTGCCTGCAGAACCAGAAGTATAAAACACAGTAACATTGTGGAACCATGTATGCTTCGGTCTAAATGAGGGCAAGTTATTTTGAAAGCTGGTAAAGAGCTGATCGATTTCAGCAGATCCTGATGTGAGGTGAAGATACTGAGCTTTCCTTCTACTGTGGCTGTATGAACTCTATAACAGCTAAAGAGCTGGTTTTACTCCAAATGTATCTGGAAGGATTTGGCAGGTTTACCTCTGCTTCACCTCAGCCTCGCTCTGATCCAGCAGAGAAAACCTCAGGGGAATCCTGATGGCATGTGATGAAAAATACACAGACCCGTCAAAAGCCTGAAGTTTAAACTCAGAACGTCACCCTCCTCCATGTCAAACTGCTAAACTGAATCTGCTGCCAAATGAGCTGAAATAAAGACAAGAACAAGACTCTGCTCCAGTCAGAGAAAATATGTTTTGGTTTGGGTTCCTATTATATCTCTTTGTTTTAAATTCAAGATTTTATTAAGGATATCCTATTCATGTTCCTATTCCGATTTTAAAAAATGTAAATATTGTAAACAAACAGAATTATATTTTTCTCTGTTCAGCAGTATATATGATTGAACAATTTAAATGCAGCTGACAAAAAAATGAAGACTGAGGTTTGTAACAAATATGTAAATGTTTTCATGGTATAAGCAGGATGAATACTTAATTTATACTTTTATAGGTAATTTATCCCATAATTTCTATTTCTCTCTCATCCATTTGTATAAAATTGCATGTTTGTGTCTCTTACTGGTGCAGAAAGGAGCATCTGAGATGGTGAGCCTGCAGGGAGAGGGTAAGACAGAGGCCTATTTAACTAAAATAAACTTTAAAACCCAAAGTTGGATTGAGGATCTAAGCTGTGGGTCAGAACCAGACAGGGCATCCAAAAACCTAAATCCAAACATGGAGCCAAGAGGAGGAAAGCAAAGTAGATATGGTGATTCAACAACAAAAGTGAAAAACAAAGAGCCGTCATGCATGAAGATCCAACAGGACCAAAGTTAATCAGGCCACTTCTGTAAAGATTAAAAATATATAGAGGCCTTTTATAAGAAATATAAAATGATAAATAAAACTCAGGGCTGGTGCCGCTGTTCATTTTTCCTTGCTCTCTTCTGAGCTGTTTCTGCTTCAGCTTGTACCAATTTTTTTTTTATCAATTTTGATGCTGTTTCTGTTATTTAAGATCTTTCTCTAAGCACTGCATGTTTCACTTTTTCCTCTTGTTGCTACACCTCCAGCCTCTGACAGTTGGGGTCTGCTCGTTGCCTTCTTCATACACCATATCGATAGTTGAGAACCTACTATAACTCTGTCTTTGGGAAAATGAATATTCGAATACTGTTTAAAATATTACCCTCTTTGGTTTTAATCATGTGTCACACACCTTTGTCTTTAGACATTTCTGGCCTGAAAGTTGGTCAGCATCACAGAGGATTCTTTCTAAGAGCAGTAAAGCTCTGTGCGTCTTTGTGCTCTCCGGTATCTTCTCAGCTATGCTGTTTTTATTGAAGCTGGTTTGCAGATGGAGTAATGGCTGACAAAAAATGTCTAAGTCTGCAACATATTAGCTGTTTATTTTAAAGGAAGAAGTGTTATTTTATCTTATTTAAAAACAAATTGAGGACGTTAAGATTTTTCTTAACTTTTGGATCATTCCAAGAAAAAAAAAAGTGTATTTGCATGTTTAAACCACTAGATAGCAGCAGTCTGATGTGAATGGCTACTGGTAGAGCTCTGATCATCTGGGTTTAGCTGTTAGAAAGACTCACACTGAACAGGTTAATGTAGGTACCTAAGCAGGGAAGCTGTCTGACTCGGGTGTGACCCATTGATTTACAGCAGCTGGCGGCAGTGAGGATGACGCCTGCTGCAGGGATGTCAGGAATCCTGGCTGAAGAGTTGCAGTAGGCGTTAAGAAGAATAGATGAAATTCTCATCCTGTCTGATGCTCTCCAGCTTTTGTCTTCAGCACCAGGATTAGTTAGATTGATGAGACAAAACACTTTTTACTAAACTTTTCCAATAAAGCTTTTTTTTTCTGATTCTTTTTGACAGAATTTAGCTCTTGTATTTGTTTGCCCGTGATTTACTCTACTTACCACACTAAGAGTGGTGAGAGTCCTGTGCTGGAAAGAACAATTCTGCCTGGTTTATTTAATGTAGCATGAGATCTCCTTCTTTCAAAAGTTTGTTAGTTAATGACTTGATCTGTGATAATTGTATTGGTTTATGTTGTATTACAGAAACCTGGCTGTAACAAAGGATGTTAGTATAAATGAGGCAGTTGCCTCCAGCTATTTAAATTATAATATGCCCAGAAATATTGGGAGTGGAGGAGGAATAGCAACAATCTTTCAGCCTGACTCGTTGATTACTACAAAACCAGTTAATAGTTACAATTCTTTTTTTTTACAGTCAGGAAGTCCACAAGTTTTAGTTAAAAGTCTTTTGCAGCCAGAGTTCTGATAAAAAGAGAGATCATATTTCTCCTATTTTAGCTTTACTTAACTGGCTTCCTCTTAAATCTAGAATAGAATTTAAAATCATCCATCTCACATATAAAACTAGAAATAAGCAAGTTACATCTTTATCAGATAAATGTTAGTTACTTATGTTCTTAACAGAGCATTTCGTTCTCAGTCTGTAAGTTGTCTAGTGGTTCCTAGATTTTTTGAAGGTAGAATTGAAGTTTGATCTTTTAGTTATCAGGCTCCACTCCTGTGCAGCCAACTAGCAGTTTTATTCTGTGGGACAGACACCATTTCTACTTTTAAGGCTAGGCCTAAAACCTTCTTCTTCGATAATGCTTATAGTTAGATTGACTCAGGGTATCTATTAGTTATGCTGCTATAGGCTTAGGCTCCTGGGGGACATAGGGGCCACTTTATATCATTCTGCTTTATTTCATCTCTATTCTCCCATTCTGAAGTATTTGTTAGATATACCCCTAACTTTATGTTCATTGCTTTTTCTCATCAAAGTAGCTTAATCCGGTCTGATCCTGTTTGGCTGTGATACCAACCTGGAGAAATATCAACTGGCCTGTTTTTTGGTGTTTAGTCCTGTTTCTCTTCTAGAACATAGCTATGAGCTTAGCTTTTACTGTGACTAACTGTATGTGCTCTCTTTCATCCCTTTGACATACAAACTGGCTCAGAGCTCATCTGCTAAACTCTTTCTTTCATTGACAGAGCTTATGTCTACTTCTGTCTCCATGAAGACCCAGTTGGCCTTGGCAGAAGGCCGCTCACAGATAGCCTAGTCCTGCTAGAGTTTTTCTTCCAACTAGAAAGGAGTTTTCCTTCTCCACTGTAGTTAACATAAAAATGCAGGTGTATATCTACTGTTTGTGTCAAGTCAATGGCTTGACATAAGCAGCTGGTTTCCTTAGATGGAAAACCTTTTAACAAACTGAAAGCGTAATCTGATTGAATTTTCGTATTTGGTGCCTTGAGACACGTGCTGTTAATTGGCACAATAAACTCAATTGATTGAATTGAAATGAGGGTGGGTAAAAAGAGCAAAAGTCTACAGAAGAACTGACTAACCTCTACGAAGCCTGTAGAGCTTGGCTGCTGCCACAGTTTAGCCATTTGGTTTGGTCAGAAGCATCTAAAGATTACAGGACCAGAGATTGAGACTTTGCTTTATAGAGTCATAGAGGTCATAGAGAACATAGTATCAGACCAGGTGTTCTTGTGTTAGATGTCATCACATAAATACAGCCATAATCAAGTTTAACCATTAGGTTTATGTTTTTAATTGGTTTTGAAGGGAAGATTTTCTTTCCCCTTTGTTGCTGCTTGATGCTGGATTCACTTTTTATATACTTTTTGTGATTTCTTCTGTTTTATTTTCTTTAGTTTTTTTCAAGCCAACTCCATCTCTATTTTAAACATGTGAAGGACCTATAGCAAGAATCAGATCCAGATTAGCTTTGATCCCTTTAATAAATCCCTCTTTTTTCCTCTACTACAAAGGATCCAACCACGGATGGTCAGATCCACCGCACCCTGTGGGGAAACCGGGTTTCTATTTCAGTCACAGGCTGACAGTCAGTCAACACTCCTCATTCACCGTGATAAAAACAAAAGGCTGAGCGACGCAAACAAACAAATAATGAGCTTTAGGAAGGTTTGAAAAACAGAGAGGATGTTGGTATGAAGGACTGAAGACAGGCATGTGATGATGATGAAGATGAGGAGCAGGAGACATAACAACGATAAATGATAAAATCCTAAGTGTACTTAGAGCAGGATAAAAAAAGAAAAATGTGAAACAATAAATATACAAAAGGAAATTATTAATATATACAAAAAAGAAGCTAATATAGATCGTACTTGAATCTATAAAAGCATTTGGAAAATTAATTAATTGTGATGTTGATAAATAAAAATAATATTAGATCACCTTTAACAGAACAGCAGATATTAATTCTATATACTTAGTTATATTAATATTGAAATAAATGCTAAAAAATCTTGCTTTTATTTAGGCTAGAGTTCTTTAGTCTCCCCCCCCCCAAAAAAGAATGTATTGAAGCTAAATTCAAGAAAGGATCATCAGTCCAACTCAAACACCTTCGAAAATAAGCAGTACATTTGCAGCCATCTGTAATTAAATGATGTAATTCACAGAATGAGACTTTTATTCTTTCAGTTATTTACTATTTGCCCATAAATTAGCTCTGATTTTACCCCAGGAGGACTTATGGCACATGTAGATTCAGAGGGAACATTTAAACCAATCTGGGTTGAGGGTGTCTCCATCTGTGTTTCCAGCTTCTGTCTTAGTTGAAGCTCAGGTTGGATTGTGTAGTTAAGCCCTCGGTATAAAGAAGTTCCCTCTGAACAAACACTGTTGAGCAACTAGCAAACCTGAGGACTCATCCAGGAGACACTTCCTGTAAAACCTGGATTGTGTGTGAAAACATTGACTATTTGTTGTGTAAAACCATCAGAGCAAAAAGTGTGTCACAAACAACATTGTTTTTTTGCTGCTGTGTGGTTTAAAGTGTAATCAGAGTTGCTACGGGTATCAGAACTGGTGAGATCAAGGAAATAGACGGGATCATGACCATGACTGGAGGTTTCAGTTAACGCTGAGCTGTTTTTAACATGAACTCCAGCAGGTTTTTTTATTCAAATGTCTGTCCTTTGTTTATATTCTCTACAGCTGTAACAGAATTTCAAAGTAAAAGCATATTTTTTAGTTTCCCTAGAAGAATTTTAATTTAGACTAAAAGTTTATCTGGCACACATTGTGAGACAATGAAGAAAACAATTACTTTATGTAAAAAAGCTGCAATTCATAAAAAATGTGTCATTCACTAACAGACTTCATTAAAGAGTTTATTTTATAAAGAAAATTTTAGTAGCAAGACAAGTCAAAGCACGGTACATGAAAAAGGAAAAAGAAACATTATAGGAAAAGAAAAGTGCTGTGGCATAAAGATAACTAAATGATTAATCAACATAAATAATAAAGATAATAAAAAAGAATAATTAAGAAGATATTATGTTTGTTAAAAAAAAATCAATGTTGAGAAAAGAGCAAAAAAAAAATATATTTGGACTACAAACATTAGCTGTCATGTACACCTTTGGGATGTATGTGGTGCTTTCAGATTTAGAGCCTCATGTTGCCAGAAATAGGCTAATGTCCACCTTTACAATGATTATATTTCATTATATTTCATTGTCCGTAAACCCAAAGATTCCAAGAACAGCAGCTGATTTAATTTAGGTTTTTTCAGGTATTTGTTTTTGGTGTGGCCAGTTAACGGGTTAACCAATAACATTTGGATAGCCCAGTCAAAGGCCACTCTAAACAAATATCTTTTTAATTTTGATTTAAACCAACGGAGGGTTTTAGCACTTCTACATATTTCTGTGTGTTTGTTCCAAATTAGTGTAGCATAAGATCTAAAAGCTCTTTGGTGCAGAGTATTTGGCACTATCTCATCTGTATCTCAACAAAGTTATGTTGGTGCCTCAGAGGTAAAACTTTATAATAAGTAAATAAAAATGGATTAACTACTACATAGTGCCTGGGGAAGTAATCATGAACTGGTGGGTATTAAGCGGTACTCATTTGGAAACACCCAGCCCAGACTTATTATGGGACTAATGCTTCGTCACCTGGGAAACACGGAGTGACTAATCAGGAAGCAATGGGTAGTTTCACTTACTTAAGGGTACACAAAACCAGTTCATGGTCAGGTACCGACTGGGTAATGATTGGTTCCTTAGTAACTACTTGATATGATGCTTGACTCAACGGATTACATTAAGTAATAGCAATAATTTGGTACGTAGTATTTCACAAGTTCCACAGTTAGTGTTAGTTAACACCCATTTAGTTCCTTATTAGTTCCTCTTTGGTTTCTTTGGTAACTACCCATTAGTTTCTGATAAGTTGCTCTGCGTTTCCCAGGTACTGAGCATTATTCTCATAATAAGCCTGGACTTGGTCTGCCCTAGTAAGTACCAGTTAACTACTCATTTGTTCCCTATAAGTTCTCTTCAAATCAAATTTTGGTTATCTTATTGTAAAGTGTTACCTCCTCTGGTTAAAGGAAACTAGAGCCCCTGGAGCTCCTCCCACCAGCTTGTATGTATCATCATAAAGGTCATAGAACCAAAAAACATAAAGATGGATAAAGAATGAATAATCTGTGTGTTTGCAGGTCTCAAGTTCCTCAATGTGCTCTTTTAGATAAATTGTTTCCCTGCTTTTGGACATGATGAGGTTCTGCCTATTATGTGATTAGTCAGTTTTTTGGGTCTTTTTTTTTGTATATAGGAGTTCTGTTGTTAAAACACCGTGAGACATGGCATGAAAATCGGAGGGTTCTGATAACTGACCTGTTCTCAAGTTCAGAAGTATTCATACTTCTGGCAGATTTAACAACCTTTAATCTAGACAATATTTTTCTTATGACTTGAAATAATATCATTGTTCTTAAATGACCCAATCAGAAACCTGGGCTAAATCTAGTAAAGAGTCTGTGAAGGGAGCTGAAGATTAGGGTGATGGTCATGAGGCCTTCCAACCTCAAAGATCAACAATCCTCTGAAAACCAGAGGAAAAGCATGAAAACCCCCTTAGCAGACTCTGGATTTTTTTCTTCCTAACTGGACCTAAATGGCTTCTTTCATAGAACCAGATGGACCCTTTTTACATATGATGCATGTGGGAGGTTCTGAAAAGGGTTTGACCAAACTATTTAACAATAACTCTCCATCAGTGTTTGGAATTTATCTCTGTGTTTTATTGGCTTTCTAGAGGAGGTTAGGAATCACCATAGCAACCAGCATTTCAGTAGTTTTTGTTCTTCACTTTGTTCGTTTGATCTGATAAGTCATTATAAACAGCAGAACCTGACTCACCGGACTTGTTTAAAGACCTTTGAACATCTTCTCTCTCCACAATCAGAACCAGGACCTGCTACGTCAGCGACGTTGTGAAAGAGGAGAGAGTTGCAGAGAAAACTGCATCAAGATGCGACACACGTAGCAGCTGCACCGCCAGAAGCTTAGCAGTAAATTATTCTAATTGTTGCCCGTCTGGAGCATACATGAAGAAACTGGCTGGAGTCCAATATGGAGAGTCCATCATGCCCCGCCTCTCTCAGTCTAGAGAGCCTGACAAGACATCAATGGAATAAAAACTCCTACAACAATCCTTATAGATTTTTCAAACTAATATCCAAACACACAGTGGCTTAAAGCAACATGGACTGCAGTGTTTCTAGCAGAGCCTCAATTATATTTCCCATTTTTGCATGAAAATGTGTTCACTTGTTCAGAAGTACAACTTAAGGAACATCATAGTCTTATTTATTCTCAAAGAAGCAAAGACAGAACAGCAAAATGGGTCAGATAACTAACATATGACCTAAACATTAGCTTAGATTTATTTAGGATTTTTTCATTAGCCGCTGTTAGATATAAACCACCTCAAACACCTGGATTATCAGATATTTCACTAACTTCTTTGCTAAAAACTGCTGAGAGTTACATATTAAAAGTTTGTTTCTGACCTCAGATTCAGTTTTTAGCAGCTTTTTTCGTTGAGTTTAAGCTGATCTAAAAACTTTGGGAACAAATCCTAAAATCTTTGAGGCAGAGTTTCTGGACCAGCTTACTTCTTTACCTAAGGGGACCAAACACAAGGCTGGACTCAAGGAAGCTGAGACAAACAACCAAGAACTAGACACATATGAAGAACAAAGAGGCTGAATGAAGGCGCAGAAGCAGCTGGGAGAGGCAGGAAAAGAGCTGCATCCTGCAGATAACAGCCAGCTGCACGTGAGGAAATGCTGCCGGAGCATCTAAACATGTGCTGGGTGTTTACAGGGAACCACTGGGGCATGATGCTGGTTCTGCAGGCCAGCATGAGTTCACCCGGATCCCTACATGTAGAACGACACGCTGACCAGTTAAGAGTTTTCGAACAACAAACAGAGCTGATCTCAGCTGTTTTTAGTTCACACTTAAACAGAACCAGTAAACCTGATGAGTCCCGGGATACAGAGCTGAAACACCAGTCAAACCAGTCATAATTTGGTCGGGTCAGCACTGGTCTACCTGACCCGGTAGAACCAAGTATTCTACTGAGGTCAGCAAACCCACAGTAACCCAAGCAGATATCATCTTCAAACAAACGTTTTCTATCTCAGTATTTGTCCCAGGAATGATCACTGAACTGGTTTCATTGTTCATTTCAGTTAGTCTTTGGTCCATTGTTCCTGAAGTGGTTGAGGACCCAACTTCCTGACAGGAAAGCATTAATTCTAAGGCTCAGGAGCAAATACCGAGACCAGAACTTTTCGTGACAGACATCCAAACATCCAACTGAAAACCTTCAGCATAATCACATTCATTTCTACTGCAGAGAAGCAGCCCTACAAAAAACAGGAAAATAAGTTAATGTATAGTTATGAAATGGCTTTAAGGCAAGACGGGTGTGGAACTAGAGTTCAAAGAAATCAGTTTGTAGTCAATCTGGAATCATCAGATCTGTGTTTTCCTTCCATAGAAACGCTGCTGAAATCAACTAAAGTCCAATAAAAAACAGATTTGTAAAATAGGAAAATGTTCTTCCAGAGCAAAGTTTATTTATAATGAATTAATTTAAAAACAAATGTTAACTTTAAGCATTTTACCAGAGAAAATCTAATCCATTCTAAAATCTAATCTCATCTGATCTGATCTTTTCATCGGCTTCTGTCAAAAATATTAACCCGATAAATAAAATAAAAGGAGAGCACTTATTAGCTTTTTGTTTTTATTAAAATTTGTTCATCTTAAAAATTAAGACCAACTTTAACAAAAGCTAAAAGTTCACATTTTGCCATGTATAATAAAAGTTAAACATAAAAAAAAAATCAGGAATTTCCTTTACAAAATGACATTTTGCTAAACTTAAAAGAACAAAAAGCAGTAAAAAAAAAAAATCACAGATAAAAGCCGTAAACAAACATGATCAACATCATTCGTTATTGCTTATCGCCCTGATGTGCTGGCTGATGATCATCACAAGTTTTTGTGTTTTAAACATCCAAATACAAACAACATTTGTTTTAGTTGAACTGTACACAAATCTGGATATAAAGAAGAATTCAGACCCATCCCAGGGAAATCAGTTACATAAAGAGATTCTAAAGAGTCTGTAAACACAGAACATCATCATCTGATCGGCTATGAGGAAATTTTACATCTCATTATTGTTTAGCAGAGTCAAATATTCTGTTGATATGACTGATGTTGATGATGCTGATCGCAGAAGAACAACTAAAGTTTGTACCTCAGATACAAGCAGATCAGAACGTGGCTGTAAACCTTAAGGCAGATGATCAGATGATCAAGGCACGGGTGACCATGTTACAAGGATGATGTTTGATTCTTCACTAACGACCAGGTTCCTAAAAGCTGTACACAACATCTTCATTTCTGCTTTAATATTTGACATTCAGAAAGACTAAAACAGTCAGTCGTTATTTAAATGAATGAAGGGTATTGTTTTCTGGTGATTGTGCAGCAAATTAAACTGGATTTTTTATTCTTTTTACTGTAACTGGAATCTTAAAAACAAATATTCATCTGTTCTCTTCTCAATGCCGTTATTTGTGCTTGTGTTTGGTTCCTTGGAGATACTTTTTTTTTTAACCAGAAAGTTTTTTTTGTGTGTTTTTTCAGGTCAGGAGAGGTAGAACTTGGAGTCTCATTATATGCTGATGACGCTTTAATGTTTATCACTAATCCTGAGAAAACCATTACTCCTTCAGTATTGGTCAGTTTAGTCTGGTCTATCTATTGGGTTCGTATCTATGGCTAAATCCTCCCAGAGTTTTAAAAGATGTTAAAAAGCAGCAGGAATTGAATTGGCTTCCCGTTAAACTCATAATCGGTGCTGTATCATTTATGTTTATAACTAAAGATGAATAAAAGATCACTTGGAAAAAAGAAATCAGTAAATTGGGAATCTTTGGGAATTTTAATTTCAGCTGCAGACTCTACCTGAAGCCAAGTGTGCCATTAAACTGCCTCCTGTACAGTGCATTCATAAAACAGTAATAATAATACATTCGATTTCAACAACATTCATTAGTTGAGCTATAAGTTTAACAAAACCGATTTAAGTAACCTGGCATGTTACTAATTTAAAGAGTTTTATTTATTTTAACCTAATTGCTGTTAATTGAAGATGTGTCAGGGGTGTGTTAAAGAAAATGCTTTAAACCCATTTTTTTTTTTTTACACTAAATCACTTCAAGATTACATTTATTTACATTTAGAGAAAAATGTTCCCGGAGTGTTGAGAAGGTTTTTTTTCTAGTAGCCTTTTCTCTACCCGATAAGTTTCCCGAACCCAAGGTGTTAACAGCAGTAAATGACTTATAAAGAATACATTTTTCATATCAGGATCATCCTAAAAACAGAATAATCCTTTTAAACTTGCAGTTGTTCCTTACTCTATTTAAGAGGCTAAACCGTTTCAGGAATGAAACTAAACAGAAGCTCAGAGCCAAAAGGGCTGTCTAAGCTTAATTTCCACATTTTCAGGCTGTGGGGGATAACAAAGAGCTTGTGAGGAATGAAAAAGGTAACTGATAAGGAAGCAACAGTTTTAAGTCCAAGCAGTCCTTTCTCTGGGTTGTAAAACAGACAAAAAGAGACGCTCAGTCGGGTCAGCCTCAGTTTTTGCTCTTGAGTTCAAAGCGGCTATAAACCTGCTTTGGTTTTTTGTTGTACTGGTTCACTAGGTCCAACTTGCTGTGGCCTAACGTCATTCGCTTCTGGTCCTGGCGACTCATGAAGCCTGGCGGTGACGTTGGTGGCGGCGGCAGGCCCTGCTGGCTTTCCGGTTCTGGCTGAGAGAGTTCTGGTCCTCCCCAGGGTGAAGAGTTCAGAGGTGATGGGGACCTGCGGAAGTTGTAGGTGTCTTTGTCTTTGGACGAGTACGGCAGGAGTTTTTCGGTCATTTTACTGAGGAACGGGCTTTGGGGCGTCCTCTGCTTCGAGGGGAGTTTGATATCATTGACCGGGGAGGGAACCTGGTGCTTAGAGTTCAGGTTTGTGGGGCTTTGAAACAAGGTGGATTTTTCAAACAAACCCAGTCCCTGAAACTTAGAGGTTGTTCCTCCGATATTTCCTCGCAAGTGTTCCCCAGAGCCAGGTTTGTTCCACTCGATGCCCGTTGGTTGACCATAGGGTGGTAACTGGCGGTCAGTAATTAGGTTGTGACTGGTTCCTCCGTTAGGAGAAACTCGCACCGCAGTGGTTGATCCTCCCACTCTTACTGGACCTCCAACTCTTCTCTCTGGGCTTTGGAGGCCTGGATCCTTCTTCTCGTGACCCGCAGTGACTTTGTAGACGTTATTGGAGGTTATTCTGGGAGCAACTTTAATACTGGACACGCTGTTACTGGACTGGCTGCTGGAGTGATCAGAACAACTCCGGTCCCGTTGCCTACAGGAGGAGAGACAGGCAAGATCAACTCACTGAAAAAATAATCCACCGAATCAGGAAGAAATTAATCAAAAACAAATCACCAAATGAGGCAGCTGTGGAGTCGCTTCATAAAAATAAAAGCTTTTTTTAAGGTCAACCTTTTAAACTAAAGTAATCAGAATATTTCTCCCTTAGGGATTAAACTTTAATCAGTTAAACAGAAGAGGAAAAGCAGCTGGGACCTAATTTAGCCTTTAATCAATCTGACACAAAGCTACTCAATACAACCAGATGTTCCAGAATGATCTAACCTGCTTCTAAAGATTGAGTTTTTTTTCTGTGGATAAAATCTAACATTAATTCAAAGCAGAGGTTTCTGAGCAAATATAGAGAAAAAATGTAATTTTTGTTAGTAGTGTCTCACATGATGCTGGGAGCAAAAAAGACCTTTGAATTTTTTTCTGAATCGGTTACACTTCTGATTCAAAATCAGTTTCTTACTTAACATCTGGCAGGTTGAACACATGCCTACCTTTCAGAGTGTAAATCCATTGCCAGGGGCCCGGTGAGCCCCATGGTTAACCCATGGGGCATGAAGGACTGATATGGTGGATAATAAGGCAGCTCATCGTCTTCTGGGTTGAATTTGTCGATGATCTGTGAGTCGGCGTACAAACAGCGAAACTCTTTGTCGAAGCCGTCAGTGATGACGCCTGTGAAGTGCATCACCATGTTGGTGTGCACCTGAGCTGACAGCCAGGTGAAACTGCAGAGAGGAGGATAAACGGCACAGAATAATTATAATACAGATTTAACTTTTAATACAGAGATTAAACAATCATCACAGATCTGACCATCAGAGGAGCTCAGCATATGTTGTGAATCTAAATCAACATCTACGAATAAAACAGTTAGTAAATCTAAAGGAAACTATAGTTTCAGTAACAAATTGGGGTTAAGAATGGACTTTGTTCCTCCTGAGGCCTGGTGGGAGGCTGTTAACCATTTATCAGCATCAGGTCAATAAAATCTGATGTACAGGAATTATAAAACAGAAAATAAATGCCGCTCTGAGCATCTATCAGCGCGTATTGTGTAAATGATCTCCCTCCACCTCCAGTTGATAGAGCAACATTAACCGTTTCCTGGCTGCTGATGAGTCACTGCTGTGACTCATCCCTTCAATCAGGACATTTATTGGGCTTATTTGGCAGCAATAATGGAAAAAAAGACAAAAAAAAAAACAGCTTGAGAACCAACACCTCTCTAGAGAAAATGGATGTTTGCATTTAAAACCCGGCTCTCCAACCCTGGTCTTTAAGAGAGATTTTAGATGCGTCTCTGCTCCAACACAGCTGAATGGAATGAACAACTCGTTACCAGCCCTTTGCCAAACTTGATGGCATGCGGAAAACTTTATTCATCATTTAAATCAGCTGTGTTGGAGCAGGGATGCATCTAAAATCTGCAGGACAGCAGCTCTTGAGGACCAGGGTTGGAGAGCCCTGATTTAAAACATGCATCCATTACTAATAGAAAAAGTTCAAACCCAACCAGGAAATCAGATTCTTTCAAACAATCATTAGTCACAGTACTGGATCTAATATTAATATCAGCCTGAAAAGATCAATGTGATTAACAGGAAAAATCTTTATGAATATTTTCCACCTCTCATGCTTGTTGTGAACTGAAAAGAAAACTGAAGGGATCTGAGTGTGTAAGATATCATTATATATTTAATAATATTCATTATTTTTATCTTTTGCAGTTTTGTTTTAACCTTTTATTGATCTTAATTGAAGAAAACAAAACCTGGCTTTCTGTTAGCCAACCTAACTGCAATGATAATAATAATGATAATAATAATTATTATTTATAATAAATAATAACTATTTTTATTAGCTTATTTTTTAATATATTTGTATTAAATGCATGGAGAGGGAGTTATTCTAAATAAACATATGTGCTAATAGTGCAAGCATTATTAAATAAAAACAAACGCATATTTTTTTTAAATATCCCATCTACTCATTTAAAAGTCTTTAATAAAATCAAATAAAAAGTGTGAGTTACTTGACTGATTTTTTAAAATAACAATAAATGTTTCCTTAGAAACCAGTTGTCTTTTATCAGATATAGACAGATACAGCTGGTTAATCCCAGCAGCACTACAGTAACATCATGTTGATCTGAACAACAGATTAAAGATAAAGAGTTCAATGCAGGCATTGTCTTTTTTTTCTTGCACTCTGTTTGTAGAAGCCTTTCTAGACTTTATATCAACCCGTAAAATCAAGCTACTAACATGCCGACGAGCTTAGTGTAATTTAATCATTATTGTCATAAGAAGAACCCAGAAATCCTTTTTTTTTTTTTACAGGATATCGTAGTGAAAGTTGTTAAACCCGTTGGGTCAGATGTCTCTGCAGCATATTTCACAGGAACAGGAACGAAAGCGTCGGTGAAACCAGTTTAACCAGCTTTAAGTCAGCTGCAGCCAATCAGTGAAGCCACTGATGTTTCCCTGAAGGAAATGCTCAGTTCAGTGTGAGCCTCTCCTACGCCGTTTACCGCTCCGCTTGATCAGAGTTTTACTTATGGAGTCATAAACTCATAAACACGTTCAGCCACATTAAGATAAAGCAGCAACTTTTTATCTGCTTCCAGGAATGGAATAAATTTTTTTTTTCACATTAAAATTTCCAGTTAGCAGCTGAGCTAATAAACCAGCTTGATGAATTAATGAAGCTGCTCCACTCTGTCCTTTCATTCTCTTATAGTTTTACAGTTTTTACTGTAAAACGCTTTAAAAAAATATTTACCATCATCAAGGGCGGCTATAGATCAACCAAACATAAGATTATGACCCATGATGGTCTCTTCTTTATGGCCTCTGGCTGGGATATATTGGGCAGCCTGTGAACATTATGCCCTTAAAGTTGATGTTAGAAGCAGCAGAAACAGCAGGAACACAAAACCAAACTGCTTTGATTAGAAAACTTGGTGAGGAACATCTGCAAAGCTGCAGCTGTATGTAACAAAATGATGCGACATGGGATCAGAGGTGAAGCATAAACTGAGAGAAGAGTTTGATACTGTAGCTCACAGACTGTGTGCAGCTGCGTGCAGTTTACTGCTGCAGGGACCAATCCTTGTTTAATTTGATAAACTGCAGATCTGATTGACAGTGTTACATAATTTTTTTTTTAGGTCCTGTTTTGCTAGATGATAGCCCAACAGCTTTGCTTTCACAAGCAGAACATTATGACTGTTGCCCTGAGGTGCTACTTGGTTTTTGTATATGAAACTTTATCGAAGTAAAAAGTAAGATCATTTAGAACAGAGAAGGAAAGGAAGGAGCATGACTTATATAAATGTTTTGACGCATGAAGGCGTAGACCCGCTGTAATAAAACCGGACTGAAGGCCTTCATTCCAGAGCCAGCAGAGCAACATAAAATGTGCCAACCTGCTCCAACCCAACCCTCATACCTGCAGCACAGCGGAAGCCAACCCCAACCCTCCTCGCCATCCACCGCATCAGACTGAAGATTGAACAGAAAGACTTCAGAAAACTCCAAGAAACTTTCCCCTCCCTGATAGTGAAAGCCTGGGGTTTTACAAGCTGTGACAGGAGTTATAATTACACCATCAAGTACACGCAGTGATTATCAACACTTCTTCTGAGCTGATCTGTCACAACAGCTTGGTAAAAAACGAATCCCAGCCCAGTTAGCCGCCAGCTTCACGGCAGTTTTACACCCAGACACCCTCAGCATCACTTCAGAGGACATCGCTAAGCATGGAGCCGAGTTTTCACTCTAAAGATGAACCCATTTACTCGTCACATTCTGCGATTTTTCCATTAAAGGAAGTCAAATCCTCGCAATTCCAGTAGGAAAACTTTACACATGACAAAAGAGACGAATGCACACTTTGAACTGAAAACTGCAGCCAGTGAAGTTCAGTCTGAGCTGAGAAAGAGTAACTGACAACAGAATCGACACCAGGTTTCTACTCCAGAACATTCGGATCAAACAATGGCTTCTTTGAGAACAAGAACAAGTTTCTTATGCAGTTTATTTCTGTGATGAAAATAAAGCAGCATCCAGGATTAATAATAATTATCAGTAGAACCATGAAATAGGGATGTAGGTTATTAATTCTGCCAAGGAGGTTATGTTTAGGAGAGTCTGTCTGCGTCCAGGATAACCTGAAAAGTTATGGACGGATTTGAATGACATCGTTATCAGAGATGTCCCTCATTCCAAGGAACAGGCCATCGAATTTTGGTGATGATCCAAAAAAAGAAAAGGCAAGGTTGTTGTTTTTTTAGCAGGATCAATTGAAAGCTTATTAACAGATTGGTAATGATCCAGATCATGTGTGAGTTTTAGCTATAGGTGTAAATTACAATTTGAGTCAAAATTTGCTGCTTGGTGAAAGTCTGAGTCCTTAAGGGGCTTTTATACTTAATAAATGAGTTCAATTAAGGTTAATTACTCAACTAATCATTTGTTAACAAGCTGCCAATTACTTGAAAACCCGAGTTTTTCAGTGTAAAAGATGGTCTTTCCATAACATGAAAAAAAACTTTTTTTAAAATATGCTTTATTTAAAAAAGCATATTTTTGTATTTTAACCATTTGTTGTTCCAGCTGTATCAAAAACTGAATATAACAAAACAGAGACATTTATGCTAAATAAAAGGTACAATGAATAAAGAAAATAGTACATGAAACTACTGATTATTCTGACTTAAACCTGAGTGATTCTACAAAGTCTTTAAAATGTTTAAATGGATCAACTTTGACACACACTAAACAGCCAAAGCAACAGAAAACACATGTGAGGGAAACTTAAAGTCTGGACTTTATACTAACTAGCAGAAGATACAGTTTTTAAGAAAAAATAATTATGAAGCGTTCCCTTTAAAATGACTGAGACGTCTGTGGGTCACACAAACACAATGAATTACAGCAGTATGTGAGAATGTACTTTTTTTGAAGAGATCTATTAGTTTTCTTTAGCTTCCATTAGTATTTAGATAAAACCATCTGTTTCCAATGATCTCTCTCATGTCTCTCAGAAGAACCCAGTCATTTCTAACTGAAGTTCAATGATATTGGACGTGTAATCTGAAAATTAAAGCTAATCAATATCGAATTTCTTAAATTGACTGGAATCTGGTTCATGTTATCTTGACATGTTCCTCTGTCGCTCTAAAATGACAGTGTTGGTTGGAAAAAAACAGCTTAGTTTATTGATAGCAAACCAGATAAAAATAGCTATAAAAGTACAGATATTGGAGGCATTGTGTTGAAAGTCTGAATCAGATGTTGATTAAATTCATTCTGCAGGGTTTCTACTCTACAGTGCAAGAGGCCACTGGATGGCTTCACTTTAACAGTTATGGAAAATAAGGGAAAAATAAATGGACATGGAATAAGCGACATTTAAAACTCTAATAAAGCTGTCCTCTAAATCTTCTATCTCCATATTTGCTTTAATGTTGCAGCATAACTTCCCTAATTTGACCTACAAACCCTGTGTTATAAACAAGTTTTCTGCCAAGTGCCGCTTTAATGTTTTTTATTATTCAGTTCAGTTTTATCCGGAGACGGTTAAAAGGAAAAACGTGAGTTGGACCTGAACTCTGCCGTCTGTGTCCCTACTGCAGATCACTCTTATCTGCTCGCTGGGCGTGCAGCTGTAATAGCAGGTGACACTCTGGTATTTCTCTTGTTTTAACCACCAGCAGCGTCTTGCTAACAGCCGTGCTGCACAACGTCGGCTTCATCAGCTTCTCCACAGCGATTTGCAAACTCATGTGTGGCTTCCTCTGTCAGTGCTGCTTATCAGAGAGGATGCAAAGTTAACGTCAGGCTGCAGAAGGCGAGCGCTTTAAAAACAACCTGTCCTGTGTTCCTCTTCAAATACAAAAAGCTGTCCGATGACTGCTGTGATTTCTCTTAAATTCCTTATTTAATGTTTTTTTCTCTTTATCCTTTTATTTCTAGCATCTCTTCTGAGTCTTTTTTTAATAAATACATAAAAAACATACATAATCACAGATTGGTCAATGGCTTGAGTTCATGTCCATCTCTCTGCCTGAATGGTTTTCAGGTCGAAGTTAAAGATGCAGTCCTCTCACCTGTAAGAGCCAGCTATGACCTCCTCACAGTCGATGATCATGAACTTCTCCAGGACCTGACCAGTGAACTTCTTCCCCCCTCTGGTGCAGTATGTGTCGCCGCAAACGCTGCGAATTCGCATACACTGCATAAAAGCAGATGGATGCAAACAAATGAAACAGTTCAGCAAGAAGCAGGTAAAATATTTGATCAATCTAAGAGTTTGAACTAAAGCATCTGATGCAGCTTTAAGGGGTTTGAATAGAAGGAAGCAAACAGCTGGAATTATCTGCATAAAAATTCCAAGTATTATTACTTTTATGCACAGTCTATTACAAAATGTTGTTTCTATTATAAAACTTTCTATCATAAAAGACTGAAGATATAAACAAATTTTAGAGACTGAAAAAACATGAAGGACTGAGGAGTGGATCTGAATTCTGGACAGAACCGACAATCACAATATATGTGCAGGCTTAAAGTCAGCATGAAGGGCATACATTAGCTTTTAAAGTCATTAGAAAAAGCGAACAAGAACATTAAAACTTTTTAAAGAAGAGGAGAATAATATAGCAAATCAGACTCGACAGCAATGTGTGATATATTACTTTGACAAAGGCCTGCTAGGAGGCGGTACTTAGCAATATACGGTAAACCCTTATGTCTTACATTCATATTCTAAATATAGACAAACAGAATCTGAAAAAAGGTTACTTGTTACCTAGAACATTATCAAAATGTTCACTAAGAATATTATGAGTCCAGATGACCTGATACCCTGCAGCTCTGGTTTACAGATCAACCCTCCAGATTACCGGGTTCAGCTTCCACAGTTATTGGAAGCACTAATCAGTAAAAAGGCCATAATGACGGCATCTTGCAAAGATTCACACTACTCAAAATTTACAACCCCAGACTTTTATTTCCTGGCAGACCTACATGAAGGGTATTAAACTGCATGTACTGACAGGGGCAGAGCTTGAGAGGTAACCGTGGTGACACTGGCCACATCTGGAAACTACGGGTCTTTTCCAGTCAGTAGCTACTCCATTCCTCTACTCACTGCTCATTATATACACCCCTTTAGAGATGGCCTTTTCTCACACTACCGGAACAGGAAGCTGTCGTCACCATGGTAGCAATCGAAGCTCTGGCAACAACTGTTCCCACGATACACCGGCTGCTGGAGAACGAATGCTTAAGATGGTCATGATGCTCAAGCTCCATCCAGGAATTGATCAGTTGCTTTGTTTTTCAATAGACCCTAGAAAATATTTAATAAAGTCCAGTTTTGAGAGTTCTCAGTTATGACTTTATTATATTATATTAGATAGTGAGATAACTTGTCACCTTTAACAAAATCATTTATATAGCCTATCGTAAATTACATTTTTTGATGAGGTGTCCATCAAGACCATGATTTGGTGCTGGTCCTCACTCACTGTGGAGGGTCTAATAATCCACTCACACTCGTATGTGAATGGTTTCAGATGGGATTTAATAGGACTGCCCGCCATGGGCCTTAAAAGGAGTAAGTCTTGGGTAGAGGGAGGGAGTGCCACTGACTGGGTAAGACTGGAAAATGACTGATGGTCGCCATTTTTTGTCATTTGTTTAACAGTTGACCAGTTCAGCCTGAATGCTGAATATTTGAGAAGACAGCCTGTAAGGCTGGCAACGTCTCAGAAATGTTCTTCCTGTTTAGTCACTTCTTCTGCTACAGGTGGTAAAAATCCAGGCTGGTTTCATCTGCAGCGTCATCCATTATTTAATCCAAGAACTGCAGCTGTTCAGCTTCGCCTCAAGCACACATAAAGCAAAAGTTTGGAGAATTTAAGGAAAAAAAAAGAAGAGAAGTTGACATAAATGAATGCAGAGGTGCTGCTATGACATGCAACTCCTAATAATTCATGAAATCGGACAACAAGGGCCATTTTCATTGCTCATTCCGGATCAACACACAGAGTATGAACCTTGTAAGTGAACTTATGGTCAGGAAGGTGTGTTTAGGTACCAGATTAGAGAAACAGAACATTTTGCTTTGTTGTATAAACCCCTAATTAAAACGTCGCCCATCCTTCTGCCTCCTGGTATTAAAGTTCTGTGGTTCCAAACTCACGTTCAGGTGTGAGTTCTGGATGTCCAGCGCCACACACATGTCTATGAAGTAGCTTAGATTCTTCTCATCCAGCAGGATGTAGACGGGGACTCTCCGCTTGATGGACGCCTCCATCAGGTCACACATCAGATCCACGTCTGTGAAGATGTCCATCACCACGGCGATGACCTGTAGAGAAACCAGCAGTCAGACGACCTGCCTCAGAAGCTACGTGCTGAAACTTATTAGATGTTCCCTTCTGGGATCCATAGGTTCTCCTCATTGGCTAAGCTACTGATCTTCTAGGGTTTTTCAGTCTTTCTGAAGATCTTTTAGAGTTTTTCTGTGAACTTTAGCTGATGTTAGGTGCAGGAATGTTTTCTATGTTAAATTAGAGCTTTTTTTCACTCAGGCTGAAAACTGTCTCTATGTTCTGTTTTTTTGGTTTGATAACAGGAGCTCCAGCTCTGATTCTGACCTCCTGACCTTCTCTGTTTATCTTCTCACCTCCCGTCTCTTCCCATCTGGAGACTCATCGCTTACAGACGCCTCGGTGTTATTTTCCAGGTGGAATTTTACAGAACCCGATTAGAAGAACCAACATGTAGAAGTGAGATCTGACCCAAAACAAATCAGCTGAGGAGAAAGAGCGTTTATTTTTCCGTAATAAACCAGGAAGAAGCATGCGTGGGAGGCGGAGGAAGAACTTTGATACAACCTGATTTAATTTACTATGTTACAGTAAAAGCTTCAGCACTCACACCCATCTGGATCCATTTTGACATGAATGTCTAGTACCTCATGGTAAAAAAAAGCAAAATATTAATTTATACCACATCAAATCCAGCTTATATGTAAGAAAAGAAAAAAAAAACCAAAAAACAATGAGGTTATAAACAGACAGGTTAACGTCTCTTTCAACATCGAGGATCTTAGGTCAATATCTGCTCCTCAAACTGGTCATAAAAATGCAGTTAATATCAGCCTGAGATGAAGGACAACACAAAATAACTTAACACTAATTAAGTTAAATCCGTGTCCTCATTCACACCGCTCCTTTCTAAACCAGTTAAACTAATTTCATCTAGATTCTCTCCTTATTTGTCATTGTTTTATTTGTGTTTGTTCCTGGTTTTGTCTGTCATATGTTTGACTTGTTTTCCTTCCTTCTAAAATGTTTTATTTACAGTTTCTCTCAGCATTTTTCTCTTTACAGGTTTCTGTTTTCACAACATCATGGAAGAAAAACATCAACAATGACCTCAGAGAAGCAGCTTCTCCTGCTTATTAGAGATTGACGGATCAGTCTAGATGATCCCTGATATCTGCTGCCAATTTTCTGGGGCTTGAGTTTTAAGGCCAATATTTCTTTCTCTTCCTCCTTTCACATGATAAAAAAGTTACGCAACAATAAATTTAGCAAAAGTCTCAATTTAAACAATAAAAAAAAGGACAAATCAAACGAAACATTTAATGGACAATAAATGGCGGGAGCGGCAATACATGCACTTCATGTGATCATAAGGCCCGGATGATGAATGCATTAATGAATCACTGAAGCTTAAGTGCATCAGCCAATACAGATATGATAAAATAACAATGTGTCCTTCTGCACTCTATGCTTGGAGGGTTAACAGGTCATATTCAAATCAACTAAAGTCCATCGTCCTGCAGAGAGGAAGATTAATCCCAAGAGGACAAGATCTCAGCTGAAAGGATTGGACATCCCAGCAGATTCAGAGTGTTTGGTGTTTGGAGAAAACCCAACAGAACTCATCATCTCCACTGTAGCGGGACAGTGGTGGAGGGCTGATGATTTGGACCTTGAGCTCCCCTCCAGATCAAAGTATTCTAGAGTCTTATGTGAGGCCATCTGTCAGACTATGAAGCTTGGTCCAAACTGGCTTATTATTCAGGTTCTCACAACTAAATTATTAAAGCATGTCTTCACTCAGATGAAAGAATCAAGATTGTATTTCTCTAAATTTATTAGTAACCAAATAAAATATCTGAAGGCTGGTATGTAGGTCTATAATCAGGTTTAACTTTTCAAGTAAAGGCTTTAAATTTAGGACATAACTGGATCAGCTCATATTTGTGCTGAAGTTTTGGTCACAGGTTTATTAACTGCTGTGATGTATTGTTCATTTATGAACCAAATTAATAAACAGAAATATAGTTCAATATTTTTGGTGGATCATGTTGCTATAACCTGATAAACCAGTCCTGGAGCCCCTGGGGGTGAATCCACTCTGCTGTGGGGCCACAGATGCCTCAGAGTTCCTGTAATCCACAGCTCAGATGACAGCGTTACAAAACCCAGTCGACAGTCAATCAACCCAGCACAGTTTTGTCTGTATAATGGCCACAGTGGGAGATTATAGATCATTTCTTACTAATTAAAGTGGAGGAAGAAAAAAGTTTGTTTGTAATTTATAATTTATCTTAATGTACGTTAGAATTAGAAGGCATGTTTCAGACTGAACTCTGCATTTCCTGGAGGATTGTCCTACTATGATGGGATGTTAGGAACGATCACAAACAAAGATCCCCCCCCCATTTCCTTGTGATCCAGAAGACAAAGGGAGAAGGAAACCAGAATAGCAGCAAACAGCTACAGAGCAGATCTACCAAGAAAAACAAAAGATTCAACCAAACAGACTCTGTTGTCTCTTTATGTATCCGTGCAACTAACTATCCTCAATAAATTTGTCTTTCACTAATATGGATGCAGATGTTGGTGAAATGCACATTTTGTTAACTTTAACTGGTTACTACTCTATAATAATTACGTTGCAACAGTTTGAACCAGGTTGCTCTTTTTAAGGATGATAAAAACCATCCAGCTTTCTCACTTCCTGAGTAGACAGGAGGGGGAAACTTTATGTCAATTAAAGGCTGGACAATAAATCAATTTAAACATATACTGCAGTATACATTTATGTTCAATAACGATGAGTGATGTCGTTTAACAATTTTAAATAATAAAAAATGATCTGATTTGGGGTTCCTCAAGGCTCTGTTCTCGCACCACATTCATACTTATGAGCTCCCTCAGGTCGTTTCATATTACATGGAGCATAACAACGTCTGTACCAAACTGAAACCCAAGATAAGCAGCAACTGCTTTAACAAGTCTGTAAATATCACATAAGTCAATGCTACAGCTTCTACATTAGACCCAACAATTACCGAATGCCTTTCATTGCATTATGGGTCATTTATCCAAATCTTTTAGCCTCTGGTCTCTTATTTTACTGTAGGGCACAATTACTATTTGTATGAAAGGTGTTGTAAAAACAAGCCTGTTTTACTGCAGACTATAGTTGTTGACACAACTTCATTTGACTTCACCACATCAATAAAAACATTTTACTTTTATAGCTTTATTGTAAAAAAATTAACCAATGTTTCTGTTTCTTTCTCTAATGGCATGTTTAATTAAAACCACAAAAACTGTTTGCTCCAAAATTCAGGTTCAGTTTAAAAAAAGAGCAGAAGGTATCTCTAGTCATGGTATAGAATATTAGATAAATTAATTAAGACTTATTAGAACAATCAAATTATTTGTCCTTTCAGTGACATTTAAAATTAGCAGTTTAAAAGAAAACAAAAAGTCCCAAACTCCTTGTCTTATTCCTGAGGTGCAGCAATTGACACATTATTTCAAACCTAAATGAGATAACGATTTTTAACATTCTTGCTTTCAGTTTTACCAGGAAGGGATTTCTGTATTTGAACTCTTATCTTATTTCTGCAGCCTGCAGACAACAAAATAATGCTGGACTCTGATATAAAAACTAAATAAAAGAAAAAAGTTGTGTTAAAACATCAGAGTGGAGCTTAAATCTTGTCCTAACAACGACAGCCAATCACCAGCAGCCTCACAGACAAAATCCGCCCAATCCAAGCCTGGACTCCGTTTTTAAAATCTTCTTCAATCATTCAAACAAACTCAGATGGGTTCTGTTCCTTCATCTCGTTCAGATATCTGCGAAAATAGGTTGTTTACTGCAACCAAACTGTAAAACAGTGGAACAACCACAATCTCATTGGAGTTAAATATCACAAACTAGGTCAAAGGTCGTTTATTGGCTCAATCTGATGAAAAAACAACAAGTCATAATCGTCTGCATGCCCACAGTTTACAGAAACCTTAGATTTGTGCACATGAAGCTCCTGTATTTATAGAAACAGGAAGAGGAAGTGACTCGCATGCAGCGCGTGCTGGACTGTCTACAAACAGAACTTGGATGGTTCTGGGATCAGTCCACAGCTGCACAGACGGGTTCTGCATCATCAGTGATCAGAACCCGTTTAGACAGAAACGCACCTCGAAATCTGGGTCACATGATGCAAACTTCGTGGACTCACCAGCACTGGCCCCAGTGACAGACAGCTCTTCTTCTTGGGTTTATTAAGCTGCATGTTAAACAAGTAGAACCAGCTGCTTAAAGATTCAGAGACGCAGAACAATTTAGAGACTTATGAGTTTAAAAAGGACAAAACCCGACTTCCAACCTGCAGGCAAAACAACCTTAACATACAAAAAAATGCTACAAAACCTTCGGTAACTGGATCAAACTTTGTTCAAACCCCTGGGCCCAGGGGTCAGCCTATAAGAGCAGAACAAACATGGCAGCAGGTGGAGAACGGGCCGGTCCGGGCCTGTTGGCTCTAGAGACGTATTAACGCAGTCAGCTGGAGGAAACCCAGGGAACACACCTCTACGGCCACAGATGGTTCCTTTGACACAGAGTTTACTCTGAACGAGGTTCTGCTCAGGTTGGATCAAAACAAGACGTCAATGTTTGATGACACAAGACAAACTCTAATCAGAAGTTTGCTGCCGCTTGTGTCTCTGGAAGCAGCAGCTGCAAAAAATGAGCAGCAGAACTTAAGTTTGTAATCAGTATTTCTGACCCATTTCTCTTAGGATGAGCAGCAGCTCAGAGCCGATCTGCTGCAGACAGACATCATGCGGAGCAAACAGAACATTTTGGATTGTGCAATAGTCTCACAGATATGGAACCCATTTGAATTGTAAATGAATAAAAAGGAAAGGCCTGGTTTCTAAAAGAGTCAGAATTCACTAGAAGTGTTTGGATCAGATTCACAAAGGCTTCATTTATGTTTGACTGGTAGTTATCAGACAGGTTCTGTATGTGGACAGCTTCATATTTTGGACTCTTGCTGGGTTTTATAAACTGAACTCAGGTCAGAACTGAATGATAAAGTTGTTTATGTCTGCCTTGCTGAAGTTGAATATATCATCAGATCTAACTAAAACAACAGATTCCTTCATCAATTCACCACTGATTAAATCACTGATTAATGATCAGATATCTACCCGGATTTATGGGTCTAAGTTAAACTGGGTTTATTACAAAAACTTTGGAAATCAACCCAGATATTAACTTGAACGCCAGGTTCTGGGTTCAGGGCCCCTGAGGTCAAACACCTCCCCTGTGGTCCCCAGTCTGGACCTTCTTACCTTCTTAGCCTTATTGATCATGGATCTAATCAAATCCTTGATGTTCTGGGTCTTGTCCCTCTGGAAGTAGACGTGGGTATCTGACGGAGCGAACCTCACCGGGGTCTCCGGCCAGCCGAGCTCGAGCATCGGCGGCTCGTAGTCGGACATCATGGGGAAGTAAGTCCCGGAGGTGAGCTCGGACACCGCGTCCGTGTCCCCGTCGTCCCGGTCGGTGCAGGTGTCGGTGTCGGGGGTCTTGCTGGCCGCATACTGGGTGATGTATCTGATCTCTGGCGGGGAAAGGAAGTTCAGCTCCCGCTCCTCGGCCAGGACTTTCCGGTATTCCTTCTCTCCTTGCTCCAGCAGCGCGTCAGTGGCCAGTCGGGCCGCCTCGTTGTGGCTCAGCTCCAGCTTGGAGCCCTCCCTCCAAGGGTTCTTCACCTCCTCCAGCCGGGAGGCGAGCTTCCCCAGCGGCTTCCTGCCGCCGGTGGCCGGTCGCAGGCCCTCGGAGCTGATCATGGTGCTGCAGGAGAGCTTCCACCTGCAGGAGTTGGAGATTATCGACGTAAAACCTGGAAGCTGCTGAAACTAGTCGCTGCTGCTCCCAGTTTGCTGGAACATTGTCGCTATTTTTATCGCAGAAAGCGGATTAATGTCCAATAAAACAATCAGGCAGATTAACTAACCCCTACAGCACCGGCTTCTGACTATAATTCACAGTTTTGTCCTGCTTGACCCAAAGCGGGCGGAGCGTCGAAATGGTCCCGGCTTCTCTGGTTCCCGGCCCGTCTGTCAGGATGTCAGGTCCCAGGAGCCTCTCATGAGTCGCAGACGCCTCCTCCTCCTTCTCTTTGGTGTTGTGTTGCAGCAGCGGGGTTCAGGTGCGTGTCTTCTGCTCACCTGTTGCCGTCTGTGCCCTCATTGGTTCCTGGGTCACCAGGCACCTCCCCTTCCACCCCGTTACCAAGCCAACCAGCTCACAACAAGTAGCCCACGTCTGGTCATGGATTTCAAAATAAAGCGCTCACTGCTGATAAATAAATAAATAATTTACATAGCATAAATAAATAAATTTTACCGAGACAGTCAACATATTTCACTGATGAAACCGAGAAAAAAAGAGCAAATTCAATCAAATCAATCTATGTTTTCATTCCTAAGATTTATTACTATTTAGAAGTTATTTTTGGTTTATTTCAAACATCTGTCTGTTTATCAGTTGATGGAAAGTACATCATTTCAAAGTGAATTCTCTATTGACTGAACAAATGTTTCTGTTTTGTTTCATTTTGTGTGTTTTGTTTAAACATTTAGTCCCTTTATAAGCCTTCCTAGTTGTTTGTTAGACAGACTGTTTCTTTCTGAAAGCATTGCAGAGATAACAACAGAAAGATGTTCTCTAAACATTTTATCTTTTAGCTTTGGGTTTCCTCACAAATGTGGACAGATAAATATTTCTGTGCGCTCTATATAACTTTATCCCAGTAGAAAACCAGTATGCACTGGTTATGGCTGCTCTGGAGATCTGATTCTGTAAACCCTAACGCTGTGATTTTCTACAAGCCTGTCAGTTGGATGTTCGGTTTGTATTATTATAACATTGGTATTAAAATATTGTTTAACTATAAGCAGCGTGTGGAGGAAACAAATATTGTCCAATTATAAAATCACCTGTCACCACCTGTCACCTGTCAGAAAAAAAATGCTTCATTATTATTGAAACTGATACCAAAAGTGTTAACCTTTCCTGGGAATATAAAGTCTGTCTTATAAACACAGTTCTTAAGAAATTTCCTTTTATGTGTGAAATGTTTCCTGTTGGCAGCCAGACAATAAACTCTGAATGAAAAGATCTCTGATATCACTTTCTGTATTGTGATGTAAAGAGGGATCCAACAGTTTTAAAAGTCGAACAAAAGCAAGATGGGGGAGCAGTTCACGAGAGGTATGACTCGGTACCTGTAACCAGCCATAAACATCCGGGACTAAACCAGTACGATGTGTGACTTTGTATTTACCTAGCAGGGAGGTGCAGGTGATCGAACCAAACACCTCTCTTTGACATAATCTTCCTGTTCTATTTGAATAAGTAAAGTAAGCCGAATCCATCTGATTTACATGGAGTGGGTCCGGGTCATGAGTCGGGTGGAGGAAGGAACGACAGGATGGGTTGGTCTGTTTGCAGGAGAAGAAGCTGTAGAACGTCAGCGGTTCTTGTTGGAGATGTAGGTCACAGTCAGATTTAATCTCACAGACATTTACTAGAGCAAATATGGATCATTATTACCTCAGCTTTCTCCACCTCTTCTGTGGCTCTAAATGGGTTTATTCTCTCATGTATCAGATGCAAACACTTAACCACGTCTGTGCTAAAACTGATTCAGGGTCTGATCTTCCTAAAATGCAAAGTAACTCCTTCTTTCCTTCACTGCAGACACTGAACTCAGCTCCACGAAGGTCCTACCATAGCTTTATGATCAGGTTGAGTTCTGGACTTTGACTGGACCATTACTACATTAGGATTCATTCTTTTCAAACATGCTGTCAAAGATTAGGTTCTATGTTTGGGATCATTGCTTTGTTGATGACAGCGTTTAGACCAAGCTTTTAACTTGTAGAAAAAACAACAGACTCCACGTTTTCTTTGGTATACAGAGAGGATGAAGTAATGTTCAACATGAGTTGGAAGAAAGTAGACAGACACCATACAGCAGATATTGAAGGCTTCCTCTTGGTGGATTTCATGCTCAGACATCCTCCTTTCCTGCTCAGCAGGCATTCTTGTCACATGGTTCTTTATTTTTCATCCCTTCTTTAGCCACAGATTAAATAAAGGAGAAGTTAAAGATGTCAGTTAAACCAATGATATCATGAACCTCTACCTACAGGAAGTGTTGGACCAACCCAACCCACACACCTGACCTGTAAAAAAGATCTGAACAAAGATTACTAATTTATAGAAACATGAACTCAGGAAATATTAAACAGAAATATTCATGTATAAGAATTATAAACTAGAATAAATGATTGAGTGATGTTTACCTTAAAAAAAAACAAATAGCAATTCACAGTGGGACTTTTCTTTAATGGCTAATGATTAATTTATAGATTTGAATTAATCTGAAAACCCTTTATAACTCATAAATAAGTGTTTACAATGAATTATGTAAATTTGGAGAAAGAGAGATAAAAATGATTGGTTTCTTTACAAATAGTGAGCAATGAGCATAATATGCTTAATTTAACATTTGATCTACCGTTGCTTAAATTTACCATTTCAGACTAAGCTAATTCCTTGTGAGCACAATAAGCATATGTAAACATAGTTTTTAACATGTATTATATGTTTAAGGAATTGTAAACACTTATGAATGAGTAATTAAGTGTTTCCAGATTGATTCATAATATATCTATAAACCATTTATTAGCCGTCTATAAGGGGAGCCTTATTGTAAAGTTGAAATATGACTTCTATTTGGAAGTAAACAAAACACGACCGCAGACAAACCCGTATAGTATGTGAAGCTAAGTTACAACAAGAATGCTAAGCTAAAGCTGTCATGTTTGGGTTTTTGAGCTATCTAACCCACATGCAGAACACAAAAAAAGAAGAGCGTTTTTCAAGTTAAGATGTTTATTGAAATGATGAGACTGGTTAGCGAGACCAAAGCTAGGTCCGGGGGGAAACAAACCAGCAGGAACTGTCACTGGGAGAGAAAGCAAACTGGTGAGTTCATGGCACGTGGGAAAACTCAGGGACAGATCGATTCCGGTTGTTCTTACTGTTGCAGGGAGTTAAAATGTCATCAGAGGGGGGCTCTGGTATCTGGGGTCCCAGTATCCAGCGTGGGTCCAGAGGCAACGAAGGAGTGCGGTGGGAAGCAGACAGGTTGGCTCAGATTGAACGGTTTCTCCAAGAACGGTTGAGCTGCCAGTAGAAGGGCTTTGAGGATTCAGGTGAACAACGAGGGAAGGGTCTGAAAGTTCGGGTATCCAGTGGGTAACAACCACGGTGTCAAGAGGAGAGAGACTCGCAGCGAAAGCCAGGAGCAGACGGCAATCCAGACTTTCCGAGAGAACCTGAAGGCAACGAGGAGATAAACACAAGGAGATTAGTTTCTAGCAGAAACTAACAACGAGGAGATCACTAGAGAAGCTTGACAGGAGGCTTTGTGATACCATCAGATAGCAAACACTCGGCTCCGACTACTGGGCAGCAGCTGCCGAAATACACTGGAGATGATGAGGGCTGATTGGAAACACCTGAGCAGCTGGAAACCACACCGCACTTCCAACAGCCCCTGGCGCCATCTGGTGGAGAAAAAGGAAAGGCGCACAGGGAAAAACCCACACAGGAGGGACTCAGAGTCCCAGATCATGTCAAAAGCTTTATAATTAACTATAGAATAAGACACAATCAATGACTTATCTGTTAATATTAACATATAAAGCAGTTGTGAGGTCTAAGATCAATTTACTCCAGCCCAAATCACCATCCCACCCTTCACGATATTTTACCGCTGGTTCATTGTCATGACCTTTGACCTTTAACCTGCTAACTTAAGCCTGTAGGATCAGAGTTGGAACTCTTGGATTTATGCTTCAAACTCTGACTTTGAGCTGAATCTGTTGACTCATCCACTCTTCGAAGGGTTAGTTGCTGTCTAAGTTATTCTCCTCTTGGTAATAATCTTTCTCTCAGCAGGATGATGGATTTCTGATATTTTAGAGCAGGGATGTTAACCTCAAGCCCTTGAGGGTTGGTATCCTGCCACTTCTCAAGATTTCCCTGGTCCAGGAATCTTGAACGAAATGGCTTAATTACTTCCTCAAGTCAAGTTCCATAGAGTCCTGTAAAGGACCTCATTATTTGATCGTGTTAAAGCAGAGACACATCTAAAAGGTGCAGGACACTGGCCCTTAAGGATTAGTTTATGACATCCCTGTGCATGAGTGGGTTCTCTCAGGGTACTCCCACAGTCTGAGAACAGGACTGTTAGGTTGATTGGTGACATGGATGCATGGATGCATGGATGGATGGATGGATGGATGGATGGATGGATGGATGGATGGATGGATGGATGGATGGATGGATGGA
>JAUZNJ010035391.1:0-12286 GCA_034780135.1 Jordanella pulchra
AGGTTTGAATCCGGCTTGTGGTCCTTTCCCGCATGTCTCTCCCCCTCTCTCATACCCCCTGTCCTGTCAGAAAAACAAGCCACTAGTGCCGTAAAAAGCTCAAAGAAAAAATATGTAGGTCCTTAGCGCCCGAAAGCAATGCCAGGAAATCCCTATGCTTAATGAACCATCAATAGGAAGCATACAGCTTTCTTCTCCTTTGCTATCATCAGCAATATTCAGAGAGCATTTGCCTTTTTTGGTAATTTCCATATTTTAAATTTCATGTAGGAACCTTCTGCTTTTAGAGCATTTTCCTCAATTCAAGTTTGAGTGACAAAACAATAAATCAGTTGCATTTAATTTGAAAATTTACTTTCAGCAATCTAGAATTACCCAATGAAGACATGACAAAATAAGACTAACTTAGATTCAGAGTAGTGGCTCTTATTTTTTGGTTCTTCTTGTGATTTTTTTTACATTTAATCTGCTTTTATTTTTATATGCATCCTTCAGGTCTGTATGTGCTGTTTGCTGTACCTCCCGTTCTGTTAGTTTTAGTGATTTTCATCCTGGTTAAAGTGTGCAAGAAAAAGTCTCACAAAGTCAACGGTGAGTTTAGTTCCTCTACTGGCATAAAAAGCTAATTTGACTGCTTTCTAATTTTGTTTTCTCATGCTTTGCTTTCTTAGAAGAAAAAGACACAAATCGACCCAGCAACAAGATGGAAAACTCAGAGGAAGACATAGGTGGTAGAGATGTAAGAAAATTCTAGGGCAACAATACTATATTATGCAACAAGCTTTAAACTGTCACTGCTACTAGAGGGACTTATCTCACTGCAGCTCACTTGTCTATTTGAACCCTGGATCTGAACTTAAATTAATTAACTTTGGTTTTATGAAAAAAGAATCAATTAGCATCAGCATAAAGTGGGAACATCAGACCCAGGTTGACCCACTAAATTATGTGATACCACTGAGCGCAACAAACGTATAACAAAACATTACGCCAGTTGCATCTGATCTAACAAGCCAAGACAACTTTGCTTACATTCGATAAACATGGTGCAGCAAGGGTGAGAGAGATTTGGATGGACAAAAGAGCCAAACAATAAAGCACTCTTACAACGCTCTGGCACCCTCCCATGTTGCTCTCCATTGTTTACTTTCCTAATTTCTGTCGCACTGGTGACATCATCAACGCAAACCCAGTGTGATGGCATCACCAGACACAGTAAGGGGACAGAGTAAAGTTTTCCTGTATGTACTGATCTTTGATCTGTTCTTTCTTGTATAGGTTTATGAAAATCATGATCATATTATAATGCAGTCACAGCAGAAGACCTGCAAAGAAGAGAATGCCCATTACCACTTTGGTGCCAACGACTATGAAGTGGAAGCCGAGTATGGAAATATCTTATCAGCTGATAACATCTATTGCAACGAGTAATTTGTTTGTTGTTCCTTTGATTTTTCCTTGCATTAAATTGCATTATGTTTTGCTCATTAATTTTTGAAAGAATTAAATTGAATTTCTTCCTACTTTGAACACTGTTTGTCCTCGTTTGAGTCTGGTCCCTCACACTCAGTGTCCAAAATTTTCCATCATGGTTCCATCCCCAAATGCTGAAAACTTGCTTAGGTAGCATTCCATTCAATGAGTCTCTTTCCTTTTGTTAATTATTGCTAGCTCGACTCCATAGTGTAAATGGTAACCTGTCAGTGTTATAGAGGTAAAAAAAAACTATTCTGATACTTCTGGGAGAGGTGATATTTGCATTTTGATGCTAACAGAAAGGAAAAGAAAAGGAATGAGCTTATTATTTCATATGTGTGTGTTCATACTGATTGTCAGTTGGCCTGATTTCCTCAAACACAGATTTTTAGATATGGCATAACAATGTCTTCCAGTTGCAATGGATTCTTTTAGGATGAAGTGTTATTGAGAAAAATAATGGGGACTAAGAAAAAAGTCTGTCTAATCAATTGACATGACACCAATTACAAGAGTGCTCCCCCACATGAAAATGCTCGGGATAAACACTGGTGAAACACATTAGCTGAGGCATTTAGCCTGATCAGCAAACTTTAATACAAAGAAAACGGGAAATTTTTTTTTCACATTAAGTCAATAAAGTTATCTCAATGATGCACCAGAAAAATCAACGTTAAAGCTTATGTTTTCCACAGAATAAAGAGGAATAATAATAATAGTAACAGTCATGTTGGCTGAAAGTAGTGTCAGACGTCATTTACAACTAAAAAAGAGTGTGTTTGAATTTAGTACATAAACAAGAGGAAGGTGAAAATAAAACGTTGTTGTCATTACATCATTTAAAGCCTATGTCAGCAGGTTGCCTTCAAAATAGCTTATAACCACACATTTCTAATTATACAAGCAACAAAAATTTTAACCACACTAGGAATTTATAGCAGCTAACAGCTAACATCAGCTAACAATGTGATGACAAAAAAATGGAAGAATCTTTATACAATTGAACAACTGGTAGCTCCTGTTTATAAGTGTTGTGTTCAGCTGCTCGTGATGTAGGCAGCGGGTCTTTGTACATCTTTTACATTTACTAAGACTTGTTTTTGGCTTTGGATATAGAAATAACTGTGTTCTATCCTCTATTTACATTGTGTAACAAGTGTCTGAATTGCATGCTCTCCACTGATCACATTAGGCCCTTTGTTCTGTATTTAAACAAAATTCTCATGTCTGCTATGCATTTCTAATGCAAAATCCTGGTCAGAGTGTGCTCCTGCATGGGAGGACTGTTTCATTTCAGGAAATATAGAGGTTTCTCTTCAGTCAGTTGCTGATGATACTCTAGGATTTATTGACAGGTGGCATATATATCAACGGATATATATTCCTGACCTGCCTCATACTCGTGGTGGGTGTAAAACTCAATGGGAGAGTATTTAAAATGTGAATGAAATAATTTCAGTTGATATGTTCCAGCAACACTGTTGTGATGCTTTCAAAACCTTTTGTATACATGCAGTAAGCTATACAATTTGAGCTGATGACATAACAAGCATTTAGAGATTTGATTTGTTTTGTGATCAGTCATTTATATAGATAATTTGTAATTTTATATACTGATAAAGAAATTTGAAAACCTTGGTATACAGAGTGAAATCATTTTTTTTAATAATTTTTTTTAAGAGCCAAGTTAATAATTAGAAGGCGAGGAGTTTCTTCTTATTTCTGCATAGCAGGATGTCTAACTAACCAATTAAATAAAAATAAATGGCATGACATCACTAGTACTAGTTTGAGGGGGGTTGCGCCTCTCTAAAATGCTCACCAGCCTCCAAAATCACTGGTTGCATTTAACTTTATAAAGCCATAATTCAGTGTTATTGACACAAACGTTTACTCTTAGATGTCTGATAAAGCAGCTCTAAGCAATTTTCAAGTGCTGCTCTCCTTATATGAGCTTTAGAAGATAACACTGTTGTGAATGTAAACTGAGCCTGAGAAACAGGCAGAGGAGGCCAGCACAGCAGCAGCTGACATGTTGGGTCGAAGCAGGGTCAGACTGCACACTCTTTCTAGTAGCTCTTTTTTTGTATTAGGTGCATAGAAATAGAAATATGTAAGCTTAAGGTAAAATATAGAAATGTATTAAACATCCATTAATTGCGATCTTCTGTCATGATCTTGGTTTTTGTGGGAGCTTTGTTCATTCAGTAACCACTAAAAATTCGGTGATTGTGAGTTATTCTTTCGTATTCATTCAAAGCAGTTCCCCTGAGGCCGTTCATAATTAGAAGCGAAATGCTTCAGAATCAGTTTCAAAGCAGGTTTCACTGGAGAGGAAATGAACTTGGCTCTGAATAAAGCAACCAAATGTGACAGACATGAATACACCCTACAGTTGCTGCTGCTACAGTATTGTTCAAAACGGGATAAAAAAACATCGCTGTATTATTCGCATAAACAAAGCGTTTAATATGAGACTAGAATCAATAGCTTAGAATCCATATAGTTTAGCATGTATACACATACTAAACTTTTTAAAAAGAAATTAATTTAGGCTGTGTATCAAAATAGATCATTAGAAATATGTAATATTTATTTAAAAAAATCTAAATATTGCCAAAAGAGGTCAGAGGGAGTAAAATATTGATTGTTAGTCAGTCAAGCTATGTTTGAAAAACCCAGGTTAACCCATTAATTTCAGTGGGAAAGAGGCTTAAGACAGCTTTCTGTGAAGTGTGCCAAAATTAAGTTTTCAATTTGATACAAGGGAATGCAATGTAAAGCAGCACTGTAAAAATGAGTGGCAAAAGAAAAGCACAACTGAAAAAGTCTCTCCAGCATCGTCCCCCATAGGTATCCTAGTTGCCCCATCTTTGTTTTGTTTTTCTAAGAACTGGTCACCCTAGCTGCACAATGTGTGGTCCACATAGAGTTTTATTCTAGCATTGTGCTGCTTAAGGTGGCTGTAGCTCTGCTAGCTTGACTATGATATTCAATATTATTTTTGGAGAACTTTAGTTTCCTTGTTTGTGGATCAGAGTTTTTATGTTCTAATGTTTTTTGTCTCTGGTGTTGAATTGGTAGGATTTTTACTGATATTTCTTTTCCTTTTTGGACACTTGTGATGTATAACCATGGCAACCATGGCAAGTTAATTTTTTTCCAGAAGAAACAGGAATAAATTCAATCCTGTTAAAATCATGGGAGAAGAAATAGAGGTGGTGAAGAAGTATAAATACCTTGACAACAAACTTGCCTGAAGACGCTGCTGTGAAGCTGGACAGAGCAGATTGTATTTCTTAAGGACCTTCAGCAGCAAGGGGCAGCATATTTTCTATAAGTCTGTTGTGGAGAGTGTAATATCTTCCTCCATCATCTGCTAGGTTAACAGCATAGAAGCAAATGACTTAAAGAAGCTCAACAAGCTCTGTTCTAGGATTTCCTCTAGAACCTCTGGAGATTATTTCACAAAGCAGAATTCTTCATAAAATGAAGAACATTATGGACAACTCTGAGTATCCTCTAAACAACAACAGAGTCTCTTCAGTAAGTGGTTTCTCCAGATCCGGTGCAAGAAATACTGATAAAGACGATCCTTCCTGCCTACAACTTTCAACACACTCGAAGAACTCATAGAAAAACTGCCCTTGAGCTAATAAAACATTGAATTTTCCTTTAGGATTAAAAAATATGATTTTTTAATTCAATTTTATTGAATTTGTTTTCAAACATTATTTTGAAAATCTTAAAATGACAGAATAAAAGCTACATTCCCCCACCCAACATTCCCACACCTACACACACCTTTTTTATTTGGTTAAAGAATCATATAAATAATTACTGAGAACATATTGAAAAGGCATACAAAATTACCAACAGTTGTGTCACCTTTATGGTCTGTTACCACGTGTCTGTTACCACGTGCCACACATGTTACTTCAAAGTAGACATTGTGGTTTCCTCAGAACCTTTCACACGGCTAAAAAATTACTTCTGGCTTAGTTCTACTGCTGAAGACCATGAAGATGTGGAGCACTAAGATCCTAATGTTGATTTTGAGGGGTAAGTTGTTTTATTGAAGTTTGTATAAACTGCAGGTTATAAACAATGATAGGATAAGACACGTGTGATGTTTGATTATACATGATGCTATTACAGTATGTTATCATCGTAGCATATCTTTTTTCACATCAACACTGCAATGTTTGCATTGTATTTCAAAAATTAACTTGAAGATAAATGCATTTTACAAGTATTTGAAGTCCACTTTTTTCACTTAGGCCATTTGTTTAACAAGAAAACTGTGATTAGTAAATGTAGGTTTTCTTCCGTTTTCCGCAGTTCTGAGCTGTTTGAGCACCGTTGCAGGTTTGATCAATCACTTTGGATATGAGGGACGAGACGAACACATTTACTGCTCTTACCCTTCAGGATATGAGGGTCATGAAAAGTATCTCTGTAAGAATAACTGTGGTAACAGTGATGTTCTTATTAGTACATTGCAAAAAAATAAAACAAAATATCTAATCTATGATGAGAAAACCAAAAGAGTCTTCACAGCGATCATCTCTAAGCTTCGTTTTGACGATGGTGGTACATACTGGTGTGGAGTGACCAGATCAGGGAAAGATATCTACACTGAAGTAAAAGTGTATGTAAAACAAGGTAAACTAAGTTGTTTCTTTCTAAAATAATTTGCTGTTATAAATGTGGCTTCATTTGTAACAGCTACTCAACCAAAAATTCATTTAGTAATTATTTTCAACATTTTATTCTAAAAACCAATTTGATTTAAACTGTTTGACTGCAGTTTGAGTTTAGGTCTTACAAAGTCTAGTTAGCACATATTTGATTTACAGTTTATCAATATGATATATTTTCTTTAAATATAAGTTCAGTACAATATATACATGTTAGCTGGCATTGTAAAATTTAATATTACCTAACAATCTATCTCTTCATTTTAAATATTCTCTTCATAAACACTTTGATAATCAATAAAAATGTTTATCATCATGTTAGACAGATGCTGCCACACTGTGAATAAAATCCAAAGTATTGAAGGAGGTTCGATGTCCATTAGCTGTCCCTATAACTCTCAGTCTGCCGACGACCTGAAGTACCTCTGCAGAGGAAACCGGCCCTCCATATGTTTAAAGCAGGCAGTCATCACCTCTACCAGCCCACAAAAAGGACGATTCAGACTCACTGATGACAGGAAATCAAGAATATTCACAGTCACTAGTTCCAGTCTGACTCTGAAGGATTCAGGGTTATATCTCTGTGGAGTCCAGAGAAGCTCAGGACCCGACCTTTTTTCTGCTGTTGAACTGGAGGTCGTAGGTAAGCTGAAACTAACTGATGGGGGGGTGTAAAAGATCTGCTGAAAAAAATATGCTGGTTTGTGAAAAGTGAAAGATGAGTCACATTAGATAATTTCTGATAGTTTAGTAAATGAGTTAAATACTTTTAAAGTTATCTTTAAATATGCTCTTATCCTGGTTTGGTTTGCATGGATCCCGAGGATCACAACAGGATCTTGTTTACTTATTAATGGACTTCTATTGGCAACTGGTTGCACTTTATTTTATATAAGGGTATCAAATTATGGGTGATTGAATACAAAGCACCCGCCACTGTTGTAAGATTTTTGATTATTCTTTCACTGCACAAATGTAGCAGATAAAATCCCAATAAAATACAGTCATATCTTAGGTTGTAACATAAATGCTGTTTCAGGTAAAAGATAATATTTTTACAAAACGTCAAGTGAGTTTCTCCTATTAAGAATTGTTTTTTTTTCTCAGGGATTTTCCAAAACAACAAACATTTCATGTCCTTGGCTTTGAAAGGTGCTAAGTTGTTTTAATATGAAATATTCACCTTGCTCAAAAACACAGTGAAAGCATGTGTGAAAGCAAAGACAAAATAAAACAACACTACTAACAGTAATTTTCTTTGACAGCATATCAGGACAGGACTACTACAGTGGAAACAGGCTTAACAACTTGGTTAAATGTTTCTGAAAAAAATGTTCAAGGTATATATATGTCTGTCTTTTTGTCAGATAAAAGAATTACCACATTTATAAAAAAATATTTCAAAAGTCTGTCTCAGATATTTTAATAGGCCTTTTATAAGGACTTTGATTATTATAATTAAGATTTCTTAAAGCAGTGCTGCAAGGTGCTGTGACTTATAAAATGAGTTTTTTTCTGTGGTTAATTTTTTTCTTATCTTGAATATGGCTTTTAAGATGCTGTTCTTTATCCAATGTGGACTCTACTTCCAGTTATGCTGCTGATACTAATACTCATTCTGGTGAAAGTTTGCAAGAACAAGTCTCACATAATTAAAGGTGAGTTACATATGTCTCACATTAAACCAATGACATGTCTGCAAACAACTGCTTGTTTTTTTCCACCCTTTTTTCCAGAAACAGAGGTTGTCATAAACAGGCACAAACTGGAGGAAGCAGATGTACAGGAAGAGATGAACAGAAATGAGGTTGGGGCACATATAATAATCTTAAATCCATTGTTTTTCTTGCTTGCAGAGTGTATAAAGCAATTCATTTTATTTTTCCTCAGATACATGTTTTATATAGTAGCTTCAAGTTAGTCTGAATGAAAGGCTATTTTGTTTTTAATTTCTTGAATATAAAACTACCAGGACTCTTTTGGCAAAAAGAGAATATATGAAATAAAATCTATAAAAAAAAAAAAAAATTATATTTGTGTGCTTTTTTAAAAAACAAACAGAAGCATCTAATTTTTGACCAACCCTTAAACCTCTTACACACTAAGCCTTTGCTCCCATTTATTCTTTCAGTTTCTGTCCCTTCAGTAAATGATGCATACACAAATGTTTCAGGAAGCACTAACTCTTAAATATTAACCTTCAGTTAAAGACTTAAAAAAACAAGCTTTTTGTAGTTGAAAACGTGGTTAAGATTAGCAGGTAGCTTGAGAAGCTATTGCAACTGAGATGTGCTGAATGAAAACATGAGGCTAACTAAATATAAATCTAAATGTCAACCTAAACTAAGAATGCACATCAGTTAGTCTTTTTTCACATAATGATGACGTTTTATCTGTTGGTTTAATTTTAGCTTTATGAAAACCATGAAGCTGTGGTTGTGTACTCACAGCACTGGATCTCCAAACAGCGGAACAACAGTTATCACTTTGAAGACAAAGATCAAATTGAAGCGGATTGTGAAAGCATCGCAGCACCTGAAGAAATCTACTGCAATGAGGCCTTCCATGCTTTTCAAAGGAGATAAAGACCAGTAACCTAAAACAGTGGAAACCCAATATATACGGATGAGATTTTATATAAGAAAATATAACATTCCCTTTGGCTTTAAATCAGTCTAAACCTTTCCAGTCACAGTCTCTATTGTCAGTAAAATAATTTCTATTCAGTAAGTGCCAATAGGATGATTGAGATTATTTGTTAAACCTTCTTTAAATTCTGAATTTTCAATTGTTGTATTTAGTATTTGGTAGAATTACTTTAACCTGTTTCACTTGCTTCAAATGTTTTTACAATATTTTACAGAAATTTGGGCTAATTTCTTCTGTTGTAACTGGACTGTTGTAACTGGGTCAGATGTGTTGACTGATTTGTTTGCACATATATTCACTTGTTTCTATTGGACTTTTATTAGAAATACCTTGGCAGTAGGATTTAGGATAACTTCAGGTTTAACTTCTTGGCTGATGCCACAGGTGTGTTCAACATTTTCCCATTATGTTCTGCTCTAAAGATGTCATCTATTTTGCATCATGCATCTCTCCCTTCTGAAGCAAACACACCCACACCAGTTGATGCTGCTGTACCTGTCCTACAAAGCTGAGGAGGTGTTCTTGGGTTTCCAAACTCCCCCCTTTTTGATATCTTTTTAATGTCATAGATGATGAGACATTCTAGAATTGCGCTGCTTCAAGGTGTCTGCATGTTGGAGTAACTCTGCAAGCTTGACTGATATGCTTTTTTAAGAGGACTTTAATTCCTCAGTTTTTGGATCAGAGTTTCATTTTTCTGATGTTTTTCACCACTGATGTTGAGAGCTGTGAAACTGGAGGGATTGTACTAATTTTTTTTTTCCTTTTTGTAAACTTGTTATGATGTGTAACCACAGCAACCATGCTGTTGGTTTTTTACACCCAGAAGCAGCTCATAACATCACTAAAGCTGAAATCTTACATCAACGTCTTCAGCAAGTACCAGCTTAGCTGAAAATAAAGCACTGGGGATGCAGAGCAGGAGCAAGGATAAGAGAGAGGAAAAAGAAATTTAAACCATCTCTACCATCCATCATCATGGGCAATGTGAGATCTTTAGGCAACAAGTGTAAAGAACTTCAAGCCCTAGCAAAGACACAGCCAAAAGATCCGCAATGCAGTATTAGGTATTATACTGAAACGTGGCTGCAGGATCACATCTCGGACACCTGCATTTCTCTTCCAGGCCTTCTGACAATATGAGCAGACAGATAGGAGACTGGAAAACTCAAAGGAGGTGAGTTAGCAGTGCTTGTGAACAACAGATGGTGTCATCCAGATGGTGTCATCCAGGCTGCAGCCCAGGTATTGAACTGTTGGCAGTTGGTTTTTGTCCATATTATCTACCCAGAGAGTTACCAGTTTTCTGTTAATAACTGTTTACTTTCAACCTTCTGCCATTGCTGACACTGCATGATATATCATCAGTTCCAATGTTGCTATGCTACAGACACAACACTCAAATGCATTTGTGGCAAAAACTGGTGATTTTAATCATGTCTCACTCTGCTACACTGCCAATGTTCCAACAGTTTGTCAGCTACTGTACTAGAGAAAACAAGACTTTGCACATGTGAAACGAACGTTTTTTTTTATATCTTTTTTAAATCTTTGATATGCCATCTTTCTTAATCATATTTAGATTGAGGACAAGAAGAAATAAGAGAAAAAGAAATTTAAAAAACAACACAACACACACCTTCTCAGAGACACAAAAAGAGCATCACAATAAACAAACAAACAAAAAAACAAAACACACTCATGAGCTTAACAGATACACAGTAACAAAAGAAAGCCTGAACCTCAGCCTGTGAAAGATGCGATAACAGACATATAAAAACAAGGCTCTGTATTGGGCAAGTGATCTGCCTCAATGTTCTCAACAGGAAGCAGGTCATTTCCTCTAAACATTAGATGCTGTTCTTTGAAAACCAAAATGCTATCATTACAACTGCGGTATTCTGGTTGGCCCAGTTTATGAAACGGATGCAAGCAACTCTACAGGGCAGGTTTATGGTCAAGCTCAGTCAGATGTTAAAATACAGAGCGGGGGTGGGGGGGGGGGGGTGAGAAGAGCAGCTTCCAGAAGGATCACAGTAACCTGCCTTTAGAACACGACTCCCAGGTGCAGCTTGTCCAAGTAATCAGAGGAGAGCGAGTGGTAATGAAGAATTGAACCACTCCCTAAGTGCTGATCAGGAAACTTACACAGAAGAAAACAGAAGGGCATCATGCAACACAGACATGCCCAAAGTCTGTCCCTGAGGACTGCTGTCCTGCAGGTTTCAGAGATTTCCCTGTTTTATCACAGCTGATTTCCATTGATAGCTGAACAGGTTTTTGCTGAACTGCAATCATCAGAATCAGCTGTGCTGAAGCCGAGGAACATTGAAAACCTGCAGGACAGCGGCCTTCAAGGACCGACAGTGGGTATGCCTGATGTAAAACTCTAAAATGCTGAGAGGTTTTTTTCTAAAGGCTCTGAACAGTTGGCAGCAACTTTATAGGATGTCGACAAAAGAAAAAATTATCCAAAATTTGACTTCATGATTTGGGCTTATTACAAGCAATATATAAACACATATTAAATATATATAACTATATCCTAACAGAACATACAGCAAGTTAACACATTACCATGCATACACGTATCAACACTTGGTGAAACAGCTGCCACTTCCTGTGCCAAAAAGTCTTGAGAACAAGATTAGGTCTCTATTTTCAGATCTGCTGCTGCTGAATGATGTTGTCGAGCTCTGGCAATGTTGGAGTCTGCCTCTGTTGTAAGTTTATTTGGTTTAAACTATTTCATAAGGTCTTAGGTGTAGACACAAGTATGTTTGAATTTGTAATGCTTTGCTATGATCACCATACCAAATGCAATTAAACATGTTATAGAATTAATTCTTGAGGTTGGGTAACTTCAGACAAAAAAACAGCTTGTTGTTTGTTGGTGTTATCATATTTTATAACCATAACAATCTTCCTTTTATATTTTTGATTTAAAAACCATTTTTTGCAACAACTTTCCTTATAAAATTTATCACTACTACTCATAATATCATTGATAGTACTGATGCTAATAACAATAAAATTACTAATAAAATCTACAATGATGATAGTGATGGCTTTGACTTATTTGCCCTATAAACAGAAGCAATTAAAATATGTGACCAGAGAAAACAAAAAATCTAGAATGAAATTATACAAAGCAACCTCTTTTTTTCAAATTATGCTGAACTGTCTAACTTAATACGTATGCTGTTATTTTGCTGTCTTCAAAGAGAAAGACAAAGCAACTTATCTCATGTTTTCTTGTTATAGCCATCAAAAGTGATTCAGGTAACGTAATGTGGTTTAACAAAAATGATGGATGAGGTGTTTGCTCAATATACTATAATCTTTAACATTCAGAATTAAAGTTTATTTCAGTAACTTAATTCACTATACAGTCCTGCTCACCATTATTGGCACCCATGAAGTTTAAGTACATATAGTGGAATATTTTCTGAAGGAAATTC
>JAUZNJ010035394.1:0-12285 GCA_034780135.1 Jordanella pulchra
CTTCAAAGATTTGTGTGACTTTTGTTTTTACGTCTCTGTCTCATAATGACGTCCCTTTAGACCAGGGCCTATTCAGATTTATCAAATAAAGTCTGCAACTCCTTTCCTACACTGAATAGAGTTCTGGCAGTGATCCTGTAAAATGTGAAGGAATAGAAGCCAATAACAGGAGCTAGAAGCTACAATTTGAAGAGTTTGAAATGAGCCACAGATTTGTTGATTCAAGAAACTATAGTGGATCAAGTAAATGCTTAAACAGCCTAATATTTCCCAACCTTTCTCTTAATTCAAACATCATAGTCTAAGGTAGGAGTCCACTTACTGATCGGCCCGCCAACTCATCGGCATCAAATTTCCTTCATTTTGGGAGATCAGTGATCGGCCAACACATGGAAATAAAATCAATCTTATCCCCCACTGCAAAGGTCGAGAAATTGCCCAATGTGGGTACACTAAAGTTTGCATTTGTATTTGAGATCACTACCCAATGGGTAGTTAAGCTGTTATTGCTTCAGCATTGTTGGATGTATTTCAGTAAGCAAAGACTGAAATATTAAAGATGTCAGGCTTTTTAAAGAGCAATAATTGTCCAGGAACCTGCAAGTAGTGCACTCCTAATTTAAAGAGTTACTTATTTCTCCCAAATGAACAACTATTAACTTAAAAATTAAAAGTGGAGGGTATCCCTTTTTTGATTTGATCCTTTTCACAGTTTTAATTTGTTGTTCTTATACCTATTGTTTACTAATTTTCTCTGAGTAATAGCTCTAGATAAACCCTTTTCTATTATGCCACAACAAAAAAGGAGATAAAATTGTGCTGATATTATTTTGGTATCGATCAGTACTTAAAGCTACAATATTAAAAAGCTAAAAAGTTATGTCAGGAAACTCCTACAACAGTTTATTTGGACACACTAATACATAAGATTGTGTTAATAAATATTTGTAAAGATTTATGACACAGTGTGGGGCTCATAAACATCTCAGATTGCTATAAGGAAAATTTGATAGGGTTGCCAATCAAAGTCAACAGGTCTCTTTTGTACATGCATTTCCCTGGTCTATGGACTGGTGCATGTGATTGAAAGTTGATCTTAGCCTCTGTAACTGTGCACCACTCTGGCAAGGCCTGGAACATCCCAACACACTCCCTCTCACTTTCTCCAACACTCAAAGAGTCTAAGTAAGACATGACAGCTTGTTGTTTCCTGATGAGATACTCACCGAAACAGACATGACATGTTTCTTATGAGATCAGTTTCAGGCTGTTTTCACTTTCAGGAAAAAAAAAATTGTAAGGACCTGTGCAATACTAGATGCAAGTTATAATGGAATATTTGACAGGACTTATACATATAAATAGTTTGAATGAGAATCCTGCACAGAGGTCATGAACTGTCAGTATATTAAGCTGTTCTCACATCATTTTCTCTTTTGCTATAAGCTTTGCAACTGGACAACTCTGACATAGAGTCTAAACAGAAACAAATTGTGCACTGTTGTGGATTCCTGTTATATTTGAACTTTGCATGTCATCACTGATGCACCCTTGTTTTATATAAAGTGATTTTATCACAGTTTACTGTGATCCCATCAGTTGAAGCATTTGGGCTGTAGAGTTGGATGAATCAACACTGGCAAAAACAGAGCATCTGCACAGCATAGAATGACATTAAGTATCATCACTGGTTTGCTGCTGGGACGTTTCAGTTACACAAGTGTCAATTTCAAGCAGTGGTAGATATGTGCAGTATAAAGCACTGTGGGAGAATTATTCTCTAAAAGCTACAGGACATCCAGCTAAAGAAAAGAAGATGGCAAGTGACAACCTCTCAGTCGAACCCTTCTTCAAAATGTCTGAACTTTCCTTTAAATTTGCTGCTCTCAGTACTTTTTAAAACACTGTAGCCCTGACCTGGGTCACGTTTTGACAACAGCAACCAAGCGTATGTGCTGCACTTCTTTCCAATAAAGTAAAAAAAAGCCCAGGACATTTTCACACCGACAGATTCGGACATCATGTTCAGAGGATGTCCTCAAAGCACTGAAACTCACGAATGATGACACTTTAGTGATATTGGGAAAGAACACAACACTGTCACTAACTACACAGCTTCATCCCAAGTTAATGGAGACAATCAACCAGTGATCAACTTCCAGCCACCACTGAAGAGACCTGTAGCATCATTGGTTGACCTGCTTAGTAAACATTTGCCTTTGCAAAGGACATTGTTGCACAAACATCGGTACCTAAGATTGCAAAAACTACGGTAAGAGTGTTTAGAGATTACGACCGTCTTGCCTGTTAAAGGGAAGCATATATATAATATAGATAATAATATAATAATAAAATAATATAGATTCCTCTCATATTGGTAGAATAGCAAAGTGTTTTCTCTACATTCCAGGTACAAGTGTCTCTACAGAGTTTTCTCTACTGCAGGAGACACCGTCTCTGCTCAAAGAAGTGTTTTAAAGGCAGACATATAGACCAGCTAGTCTTCTTAAACAAGAATCAGATCAAATAAAAATAGATAAGCACCAATATGTCAACACTACTCATGTCCCCATTAAGGGGTTGTTCACCTTTTTGTGTTAAGTCATAGGCTTTGGTTATATTTAACGAATGTTTTGCACTTTTGTTTATAATCATTTTTATAAGGAGCACATATCAGTAGTCAAGTCTTTTATTTCATTTTAAAGGTGAAACCTAATATCTATTTATTCAGCTATTCACCATAGAAGCCTTTTTGCTACCTCAGAAAATGAACTTAGGCAGAAATGCAATTCTGATTTAAAACAAACTAGATCAAACTTATTGATAAAGGCATGTTTAGCTTTTGTTTTAATTTTTAACAAAAATATTTTTTGTCGTGACAATGATTTAATTTTTTATTTAAAATCTTGTACGTCACTTTTGAAGTGATATAGTTCTTAAAAATACATACAATCTGTTTCATACAATAGTCTTTTGTGGATGCAGCATTAATGTAGAAGACAGTTTCCAGTGCTATATAAGTAAAGATGAAAAAAATTTGATATACTCGGGCAAAACGTTTCATGACATGTACAGTTTTATTTTCAATTTGTTCTGTATTTCATCTTTCTAGAGATAAATGTACTTTTCTGTATGGCCCATTCCTAAATGAGAGACTGGTAATGGTTAATACACCGTCTAGCTTATCTGATAGCTGACTCAAAATGTCAACTGATGTAGTGCTCCTTCTTAAACAAAACCCTCCTTTATGTTAAAGTGCCACACTGGTTAGTCAGTTCAGAAGGGATGACATACTTAAAAGTTGTGCTTCCTCCAAAAGCAACACTGAAATCCAATATGCTGTAAACGTCATTCGGGCATGCTGGCTTAATCAAGGGACCTTTTTTTAAAGCTTTTGGACACTTCTACAAGCCCCATGACCTAAATAAAAATGTTGCACTTGTTAGATCTCTTTCAAATGTTACAACACTTTCTATTTTTCTCTGAATTTAACAAATGTTCAGCTACGTTTTTGCTTAAAAACATCACCTCATGTTAACATTTTTTTTAATCAACACAGGTAGGATTATCAGTTAACCAGTTAACAGCAGTGAGTATATGAATCCATCCAAATTATACAAAAATTAACATCAAATATAAGCAATTTCTAAGGGGGACTAAAATTATAAACATCAAACTCACATCTCTCCTTTGGAGCTTGGTTTTAACCAGACAGCCAAGGTAAGGGAACCACGTGGTCCTATTGCCTGCGAAGGAGGAGTGACCAGACATCCATCTTCACTGGCCTGAAACAGTACACTCTGAGGTACAACAGAAAATCCATCTGAACTTGTTGTGCTTCCAGCGTCTGTCTGAGTTCCAGGACGAGTGTCAACCACAGCTTCAGGTACACAGGTACCCCTGGCAGAAGTAAATCAACATGTATCAACACAGGCACCTTAAACTGTTTTTTTTTTTTTTACAAATACCTAATCATGTTTTTGATTGTTTATTGTTTAAGCAGGCTTTTGTGATAGTTTATTTGACTATCATCTGTAGCCATGATCCCTTTTTATTTCAATCTTGTGCAGTACTAAGTGACAGGATAGAAATAGTCTTTTAAGAAAAGACTTCCCTATAGACTTACATGATATATACAAGATATATGGGTGTATTTTTAATACAATGTTCTGAATTTATAACTTTTAACTTCAAGTACTAGGCACATTTTATAAAGTGCCACTAACAAAAGTCTTGGTCCTACATAGTAAAGGTAAACAAGTCAAATTCATGACAAAAACCTTAAAAATAAAAGTTCTAACAAATTAATAATCTTTAATATTTCAGGAAAAGTAAAGACAAAACAAACTTCAACCAGCTACCTTTGTGGAGCCAACAGCAGCGGCGCATAAGGTGGTGTGGAGGATCTATAGGGGCACTCCTGAACACACATGGCTTCAAAACACAAATGCAGTTCGTCCTGTGAGGAAGGCGATTGGCAGTAGCTGCTCTGCTCTGGAGAGCCACAGGTGGACCAAGTCGGCAGTGTGGACACAGGTTTAAAAGCTGCAATATTCTCCATTCGTGGAAAATGTCCCTGTAAAGATGTAGAAGGGGTGATATATATATATATATATATGTCTACTCATAAATGGCTTTATACTGTGTAACAAGATTTTTAAACAGTGAAGGTCATCGTAAATTGTAAACTAGTATGAGAATTTGTATGCTGTAATTCTTCAATTTTCTGCAGGAACGATGTTGTTTTTGAATATTTACTGTGGTCTTGCTGTGGTTTCTGGACTGAACAGAATTGAAAATTAAGTAATTTCCCTCTGGGATTATTAAAGTATTTCTAATTCTGAATCAAGTTTTGCCAGGGTGCTGTCTGCTCGCTGCTGTCTGCTGCCATGCAGAGACACTGTAAATGCGCTGATTGATTATAATTGTTGCTTATTTGAGAAACAATTCGCAACTGGGCGGAGCAGACCCTATGCTGTTCATAGTTAACAAGGATTAAGTTGCAGTCTAGACACAGTTCTTCAAAACTACTCTTACCTGTGATGAAACAAGTGTAGCACAAAGGCTCAGGAAAAGAAGATATAACCAGAGCAAGACTTTATGTCGCCCAAGTCTCATGAAATTCATCTTTATTTTTTCTCCACTGATGCTCTGATGTGCCAATTTAAACACAAGCCTGAGCTTCGTGTTTTGTATCCTGTTTTGTTCTTGCAGAATGTCATTCTCCTTTTTTGTAAACGAACATATCCCTGCGAGATCTGTCTTGTCATTCTCTTCTTTAGCCAACTTGAGACATCCTGTTACATATTTTCCATGTTGTTTTTTGCAAATATTAACTTCTTGGCCCAATGACTTGAGCTTCCTTCGAGTACTTTTTTCTTCAATATTCTTTTCATTCCTCTTTATACGTTTAACCACATGCAGTTCTTGAATCCTTAAAGAGTCCAGCACAGTTCCAGGTTCAAGGATCCTCAACATGGGTTCTGGAACATTCCTGAAAGATGAAGGATCTTCAAGAACCGGAATTTTGTTTTGAAGCCTCCCCACACTGTGTGAATAAGTGATGACTGTCATGGCTCCGTGATTCCACGGTTACAGGGACATTTTTACTGGCCAGGGCCCCTAGGGTGAAGCTATTGAGATTAGTCCTCTGTTACACAGTCTCTGTCCCTCACCCCGCATCCGCAAACTCAGGCAAACCACAACCAAAGCCTCCACATGATAGGTAGGATTTCACAATCTGGAAAAAGAGGGAAAAAAAGAGAACTGGTCAGACCAAAATCCAACATCAGACAAATCTGAGGAGAGTGAAATGCCATGCAGGCTATTCCCTGGCCAAAGCCCACACTATCATGTACAGCTTGATGGAGGCACAGCTCAACAGATACTGCTACATTGCCTCACGCTTTTCTTCATTTTCCATTGAATTAAACATGCCCTTTTTCCTCCGGCATCTGGCCCCCAGGTTTTATCCAACTAAACAGCTTCTCAAATAAGTTTGTTGGAAATTGAGGCTTAGGCCAAAGCTCTCTTTATTACAATACTTTGCAGCTTCAATTTCACATTTTGACACACACACAAAAAAGAGGCCAGCCGTGTAGTCATCTCAAGTGTTATATTACATGGCCCTGGCTCTTTGCTGTAAAGTCTGTTAGAAAATAGAAAAGCCTCCCCTGTATCTATTAACGCATGCTGCTCTCAGTTCTGAGCAAATTTATAAATCTATGCAGATACTAAAACATACTAAATATGTAGCAGTGGCGGGATATTTACCTGTTGTGGACCTCCTACACAAACCTCTCCCCCATCATCCGTCCTCCATCGACAAGCATTCAACTTGTGGCATGAGATAAAAAAAAAGCAAATCTTCAACAGGTTGTTCCTCACACCTGTCAGTCGGCGTTAAAAAAATACTGCCGCGAAACTATCCCCAAAAAGTAGTCCTTTCAAAACATGTCTAAATGCTTTGTCGGTTGTTGAAAGCCAGGTGTTAACTAACAGTAGGTTAAAGCTGAACTTGTTGAAGCTGTTGTTTCTTTTTTGTCTCCTTCTCTCATTCAGAACATGCGGCGCGCGGTATTAAGAAGATTAACTCGCGCTGCCATCTGGCCAGCAGCGCTCGAGGCGGTATGATACCTGGCACAAAGTAACGCTTCTGCAACGTTACACTAGGACCCAGTAACGGAAACTTGAGAACCCTGCCAGCGGAATGAAAGAAAGCTGCGCGGTATAGCCATTTTGGCACAAAAAAAGAACAAAAAAACAAAAAAAAAGAAACTCTTAAAATTGTTTTGAAACTGCGAGATATTATCATGCGACTCAGATAATGACCCCTCCCCATGAGACTGGTAATACTTCACCCCCACCTACGTAGGATGCGTCTGGGTTTTAGACAAGTGGCTCTCAGGACCAAAGACGGAAGCTACTTCAGTCTCTAAGCAACGGTAATCAGTGGCACAGCCACTGAGAAAGACTGGAGGAGAGAAATGTAATGATCCATCGGTCATAATATAAACACTACATAATATCATTAAAATGCAACTAGTGCACATCTTTAAACAAAACAATGAACGCAATAAATTATACCTGGTTTAAAATGAGTGGGACAGTTACACAAATAGCTTGTGGTTCAAAGTCAATTAATTACCCATTTGTTACCCAATTTGTTTTCTTCCTAATTTAACTTTTAAAAACGTGTTTTATCTACAAAATAACCAGCTGTTTTAGAGAATGTTTATAAATCGTTAAACTGTTAAAAAGGAAAGTCGTTCTTATAATTCAAACGTATATTCTCTGGGCCGCTGTTACTGAACATTTTTGTAATCGCTATTAATGTTACAAATATGTTTTTGATAACTAATTCGTCTGAAAAGAGATATTCTAAATATATTTAAATGCCTCTTTTAACAGCTTTTTTTTAAATATGAAAACACAAAACTTTTTTTCACATTTTAAATGTAGCCTAATGTAAATTTAAACCTAAATACAATTGTCAGAAATGCCATTTGATGTGTCATAGAGAAATCATAGTTGTCATGATTTCTGGTGGCAAAGGGCTAGAATGACAACAGGACATCAGCAGGCACAATGTTTAAAGGATGTATTTTCAATGAAAACAGTATAAACTTTCACAAGGAGGAAACTAGGGTAAGAGTGATGAAAGTGAACGGGGAACAAAACATCAGGGGACAGAAAGCATAGACTTAAATACTACAGGGATCAGCAGGAAACGGGTAATGACAATTAAATGAAAAACTGACAAGTGCAGATTGTGATAATATTGAAATTCAAATAAGCTTTTTTATCCTAAATGCAAGGTGTAATTTTTTTTATATAGTTTTGGTTTAATCACTACTTTGAGTGGGCTAACTGCCATGCTTTAGAATCTGTAGGTAAACTCCATTTATTAATTAATCAGTTCCTAAATTAGTTCGTGATTTATTCATTCTAATTAATCTGTTTGTTTCAGCCCGTTCTGGAAGTTTTACACTACATTATATTTCTGAAAATGAATAACGACTTTTATTCATATTTCTACAAAGCTGGTTCTAAAATTAGGGAAAATTATGACCTCCTGGTCATACCAAATAACCTTAGGAAGCCCCCAGCTGATGTCTTTTATTAGAGTCATATAACCACATTTCATTAAAGAAGACTAATGCCTTCTTGACCTGTCAAAATGAATAAAATCATTGAACTTCCCAGGTGGGACTTTTTTGCATGTACATATTCACATGAATTGAAGTATTCTGACATTTCTTAAAGGCAGAAATGAGGAAAAATAGCAATTTTCTGTGCATGGTAGAAATAGTTACCCATTTGTTACCCTCTTCAGTAAATAATCAATGGTAAAATCATAGTATTAGGAGGCAGTCATAGAAAAACAAAATTGTTCCCATATCAACTGTTGATTTGTAAGCTTTACAGGCGACTCTCATACCGACACAGACTTTAAAAACAATTACCTAAAGCATTAAGACAGAATTTGGATTTTCTTTCTTACTTTAATTTCTTTCTGCCATTTTCATAGTAGCTTATAGGTGGTCAGTCAAAGTAATTTCTTGTTTTATAAGAAACAAAAGTCACACATTTTTTATTCCAGTTTTTTCTCAGACATAAAGTAATAAATTGTAGCACTATGGAAAAGTAAGCCACTGTATTATTAATCTTATGTTTATCAATCTTTTAATGTGTATAATTCCATCTTTGAATGTATATCAATCTGAATTTTGTTTTCCAGTCAGAAATAGGATTCATTTAAGGACCATTCGAATGAAATAATCACGAGTTACTAAGAGAATAAATATATCAGTTTATTGTGAACTAGTCTTAATATTTACTAATTCTGTATTTACTTATTAACATAAGTATTAGGCTAAAGTAACAATAGCTATTAAGACCAATACACCAAAGTCAAACCACCATTTCTTCTGATAAACCTCCATTGTCTAAAATAACGGTTCCGTAAAGCTGGCCCACTACAAGTCTTACTTCGTAACTATGGCAAATCCAAATATCTCAAATCGATAAGGACCCTTAAGCTACAGTGAAAGTGCATCCATCCATCGAGAGAGAGAAACTCTACTTGGTTTACATAAAGGCAAGGAGATATTTCTTTCATGTACAAAAGTGAACACTCTGATCATTCCACTGAAACTGTTTGATAATGCCTATTTTAACTTAAAATGTCATCTACTTCCAGCCACCAAAAACAGTAGCGGAAAATTCCCAAGAGGTAAAGTTGTTGCTGGATTCCAAGTGACAGCGCACCGCCAGTATGTGGGGGTTTGCGTGGCCTGTATTTCTCAGTTCTGTTGCAGACCACCTCTGTGAGTCCATCCAAAGCAAAGCCTACTACCTCTGTGGCACACTGTCAAGCTGTTTTTAAAAGTTTTTTTGAAGCCTGAAGGGAGCATGTACAAGAGGCCACTCAGAGATTGGCAGACTGGAGCAGTACAGAAAATTATAGTTCCATTTTTGACAGTGATGGGTGGAGAGCAGGTCCATGGAGGGTCAACTGATGGTCATTATTAATCATAAAAAAAGTTTTGCTCCATCACGCGGACGTATGCATACATGAGCAGAGTACAGCAGACACAAAGAAAATGCCATATACTATGTGAGCAACAGGAACCGAGGACCCAGAATTTGAGCCAAACAATTGCAAAAAAAGTTAAACAGTTTTATTAATGTGAGAATCTGGAACGGGAACAGCAGAGACAGTGACAGCAACCGGAACTTCTGAGGGGAGCTTGACACAGTGAGAGCCCAGCACAGGATAACTGAATAGTTCTTCAAAGGGAATGCAAGACTGACTAACCTTGGAGGGTTCTGAAGGTTGGCCCAGAGAAGCCGATGATAAGCCTGTTGGTAGGTGAAGGTGCTGTCAGGTGTATGAACAGAGCTGGAAGACTGCAGGTGAGTAAGTTGGATCGTACCCTTGAATATAACTTCACTCACAGTCAGGGACAGAAGCAGAGTCTAAGCTGGAGAATCAGAGGTCCAAACAGAATCCAAGTCGTGATCCAACTTCAGCATCATAGTTAGAGCAGGGGTCAGAACCAGAAGATCAGATGACTGAGATGACTCTAAGGCAGAATCCAGAGATGTAATCAGAGGAGCAGAAAAACAGGTTGAAGACAAAAGCATAAACATATACAAAAATAGAGGTCCGACAGGGAAAAAAGGCTGGCTCAGAGAATAAGGAGACAAATGGGTCATAATCAGGAAGCACACAGGAAGGTACGATGGACTAAACTCATCATAAGCCTCTAAATAATTTGGCATCAGCTTCTGGTCTGAGGCAGGTTTATATAGGCAGGAGTGCACCTGGATGTGATGAGGAATGATGAGGAGAGCAGAGCAGCAAAGATGATCAATTAATCAGACCAGAGCGGATGCAGAAAATCATGACAATATATTTTTGTGCCACTAACTTCAGTGAACAGTTACAAATATGCGTATGCAGTGCTTTCTTTTATTTTCCAGCTGGTACCTTTATAAACGTCCTTAGCTTTGTTTTAGGGTTTGGAAACGCATTTTAAAACAACCATTTCCAACCTACATTGCAAGCAAGATGAATTGTTGCTAGATTAGTGAATTTATAAACTCCAGAAAACACATGTTGCCAAAAGCCAAGAGATATATTAGCATTGATACAGAAATGTTTTGTGACCAATTATATGCAGTGATGTGTTTGATGTCAGAGTGTCAACCAGAGTCGGAAGGCAGAAACAAAAGAAAGATGGCAGTGCTGGTTTTACCTGGAAACCATTTAATTCCTTTTTAAAAATGAAGGACATGATTTTTGCCTTTGTGGATGGAAAGATGTTTTTTGCGCTCCTTCCGTATGAGTTTGATTTATTAGTTAACTCTGCTACGTGTGAAACAAATCTAGAATCTGATACTGCACAGCTGCTACCTCTGCTGTGACTGGCTAAAAGCTCGACATAGATTCATGTGCCACTTGTCGATTTATCCAGCTCGGAAAATTTTACAGAATTTCCCTCCCTTTTGCGAAAATTCCCCTAGAGCCTTACCAGATTGATACTCTGTAGAATTTAATTTGTATTAGTCCAATTTATCCCAGATTATCTCTACCTACACCAATGTGAAAACAGTTGTCCTTAAAGCGAAAGATACTGAAATAAACAAATTTTGCTAATCACCAGTGGCTTGAAATAAAATAGTTTCTCTAATTTAATGTAAAACATAAAAAAAAAATCATAAAATATCACATCTTAAAGATTACTCACGCTGAAAAATGAAATAAATTAAAGTAACAACCTGTGTTGCTCCAGAGCTGTACTTTTGTCCACATGTAATATATGAAAAGAGTTCTCTCACTGGAGTGCAGCATTGGTGTAGTGCTTGGGCGCACGTCCATGTATGGAGGCCTCAGCCCTCGGCGCAGACGTCGCTGGTTCGGGTCCTGGGCAGTTGGCCTTTATCGCAACTCTTTCCCTTTCTCTCCAACCCTTTTCTGTCTGCCTACTTTCTAAAATAATAGAAAATAAAGGCCACTAGAGCCTAAAAAAAAAAGAAAATTCTCCCACTGGAAGGTGATACCAGGAAGACCATGAAATGTGCAAGTAAGATGTGATCAGCACACTGGCACTTTCAGTGACACAGCATGCATGGCAGTTCCATTTTGACCCCACGGGGTGAGATGTTGCGTGGAGCCCCAGATCAAGGGAGATTATCAATGGTCTTGTTTGTGTTCCATCTTCTAATCATTGATCCCACAGTTGATTTCTTCACACCAAGCTGTTTACCTATTGCAGATTCAGTCTTCCCAGTCTGGTGCAGGTCCTTAATTTTGTTTCGGGGTCCTTTGACAGCTGTCTTGTTTTGGCCATGGTGGAGTTTAGAGTGACTGGTTGTGGACAGGTGTCTTTTATACTGATAACGGGTTCAAACAGCTGCCATTAATACAAGTAATGCATGGAGGACAGAGGAGCCTCTTACAGAAGAAGTTACAGGTCTGTGAGAGCTAGAAAGCTTGCTTGTTTGTAGATGACCAAATACTTATTTTCCACCATATTCTGCAAATAAATTCTTTAACAATCAGACAATGTCATTTTTTGGGATTTTTTTCTCCCTTTGTCTCTCATCGATGATGTATATCTATAATGAAAATTACAGGCCTCTCTCATCTTTTTATGTGGGAGAACGTGCAAAATTGGTGGCTGTCTAAATACTTTTTTGACCCACTGTGTGTACACACACACACACACACACACACACACACACACACCCACACACACACACACACACACACACACA
>JAUZNJ010035395.1:0-12285 GCA_034780135.1 Jordanella pulchra
TCTGTTTTTTTTTATTTTTTTTTTTTTTTTTAGTTCCCCCCCCCCCCCCCCCCCCTCTTAAATTTAAATGCTCTAACCTGAAGATCAGTTTTCGTGCGGAGTCTGGAGGGTTGGACCGATAACCTATCACTGTGTGATCGGAGGATTCTTGACCTCTTTTTTCATCCTACCGAGCACCAGGCGTGATGAGAGGCTGGAGCCGCCGGAGGAACTTTTCCTTTCTGGGCTTTGCGCTCCACGTCTGGTGCCTCTCCACAGCCGTGGGGAATCACAGCAACGAGGATTCCAGCCTAAAGCAGGGTAAGTTAGTGGAATATGTGTGATCTGTTTATAAGCTGAATCAGTGTGCTTTGTAATTCAATTTAAGATGAAGTATGTTGAATCGGAGCTTAGGTAAACTGAATTAAAAAAAAACAACAACAAACAAACAAAAGAAGAATAACTGACACTAATTTGATACCAAATCATTGGAAATGTTTCCATCCAAACTAAGGCTGCTTATCAAATCTATTTATCCCTACAGATGTTTAATCTTTTCCATGTGTGCATAATTTCTGCGGATCTCATTTAAGTTTTCTACAATATTTTTAGTCCCAAAGTCTCTTCCAGCTATAACACATCCACGCTGTTTACTTCACAGTTAGAGGAAGGCAGAAACGATACAGAGGCTGTTTTTGTAGATCAATCTTTGCGCAACAATAAAAGGAAGTCAGGCTGCTGTCAAATGAACAGATGAGTCTAACATCCAGGAGGATGCAGCTTCATCTCCAGCTTGCAAAACATAAACCAAAACAGGATCTTTTTTTTCCATGATGCTCCTAAAGTCATCTGCTGAATTGATAAGACCTTGCAACTTGTGTGAGAGAGGCTGGAGTAGGGCTTTGTGATATAGTGCAACTATTTTACTTGAATGTGGTAATAGGAACAAATATCAAAGATACAGACAGGAAAGAAGATACGGTATGCACCAACAGACTCAAATAAACAGGAATATCAGTCTCATGTGGTGAAATGAGCTGCTTTGAATAGCAATGAATCCTCTTTGTGTTATAAGAGTATGAAACTACCCACTCTGGAAATAATACAAGTTTCCATGATTTTCAACTTCCTCATCTCATTATTCAATCCAATGCAGCTCCTATAGGATTCTCTTAGATTATCTGCATCACTGAAGTATCATTACCCCTCCTGTCAAAGTGGCACCGAAGGTAAATACGATGCAGCTCAGGAGGTGTTTACTGCTTACATCAGCTCACTGTGGTGCCATTTAATCTTTCACCCACAGGTTTAGCTCATATATAAATGCAGCAAGCAAAGAGAGTTTGAAGGGGCAGCATGAGTGCTGACATAGTTCAGCCTCTTTGATGTCAGCAGGATGTGGACTCGTTTGTTACAGCCCAACTCTACCTGTGTGGAGATGGTGCCTGATGCAGTTGTAAAACAGAACTTAATTTATTTGAGGTTAGTTGTATTTTATATACTAAATGAGAAATTATGCGTGTTATGCTCATCCATCTATGCATGGCTATTTTTATTTGAAAGAAATTTTTACGTCCCAAACCCAAATGATATTAGAAACAATTAGTCTCCCTCTTACCACAGCAATAGTTTTTTTTTTCTTATCAATTGTGTATTTTTTAAGGTTCAGTTAAAAAAAGAGAAAATGACATCTGTTTCCAACAGTATGTTTTTGCTGATAAAAGAGTTAATTCTGCAGACAGGGCTATCACATTAGGGATCATTTGTTGTAACTAACAATTTTTTTCCAGGTTTGTGTTTGAAAATAAGATTTTTAAACATGTTTTTTTTTGCAAAGCAGTGTGACCTACTAATATTGAAATATTTCTTTAACTGATACACAAGTGTATAACTGCCTATACGTTATCAGATCTGAGTGCAAAGGTAAATGTGGGTGAATTAGGCGTATGATTTGCTTTTCAAAGATGCATTTATGTACTTAAAAAGGGGTGTTTTCATGGTGTCTCAGCTAATTGGCAGAGAGAAAACATGTTATTCTGTATATTATCATCTTCCTATTAGGCATTAATGTGATGCTTCATGTGTGGAAAAAGGCTTTGAGAAAACCAACATCAAAATCCTGCATTTTACATGTTGACAGATTTGTGACATGTCTTGGAAATGGCAACTAAAGCAGATAAATCTGTAAAATATGGTTTTACACCGGAGCTTTTAGGATATTCCTTCCAGAAATAGATTTTTATCCGTAGTGATTTGGCTTTACAGCGACATAAATCCGACACAAATTGTTACTAAACTTAAGCCACATTTTTAATAAATTTGAGGCCGAACCAAACGTGGATTGGTGCAGGAAAACATATTCTAGCTCACTGCAGCCCTGTGGAGATGAACTCTCCCATTTTCATTGCCACCATTCTGCCACTGTTAGTTCTGCAGCCCAAGTTGAAGCAGACAGACTGTTTTGCTAATATTCATTTTCTTCAGTGCCAGCACTCAACTGCAGTCAGATACCTGGCTACATTTCAAATCCTATAGTGTTAGCTTTTACTAAAGCAAGTAATGCATTAGAATGTATCGGCTTTTGTCTGTAGTCATTTTGCAGGTGTATCTGTTGTATCTGATAGTGTATTTTCATACAATGTTCTCTGTTCCTTCTTGTAGATCATATGAGTCAAATTCAAGGCCATATCTTATCTGGCCCTCAAGAGCCCAAAGATGCATATTTCTTGTTATAAACTAGAGAAATATGTTCTATAAAAATGTAAAACGTGGTTAAAACTGCTAAATATATATGGAAATGTAGTTTTATTACCAGAGCAATGAGCAATTTAAAATAAAATGATATAAAAGTTTCATTTATTCATCTGCATCAAGCCTTTTTAAAGACCTATTTTTGAAGTCAGAATTTTAACAAAAGTGCACACACATAATACTCATATGAGCAGTTTTATTTAAAACAAATGGATGTAGGGTACTCTCATGTGCATTTTATGCACACAGATTTATCATGAGATTTACCATCTGTGTGAAACATAAATGCTCTTCCCTTGTTTTTTATGTGCCTGTAGATTCTCTCCTAATTGTGTGTGGACTTGTTTCTTTTTCTCAATTTTTGTTACTTTTAGGGTGAAACCAACTTGAGAAAGAAAAGTTTTCTCCCTAGTTGTAGACAGTAGTGTTGGCAAAGCATCTTTAGGCCTTGTTAACATGGTCGCTCTTCTTTGTTTGGGGATCTTACAATTAGAATTTGGTTTCTGATTTCTAAACTGTTTTTGAAAAGCTCATGCCCAATGGTGATAGATTCAGACAATTCATATTTATGTACAGAAACAGATCCAATGGAAAATATAGGAAAAGCAATTACAGTAATTTTATTCTTTTCTTTATGCCATAGATATTAATTACTAACTGTATAGTAGTCTGTACAAAGGTGATATTAGCTTTGCTAGAACTGCTCGCATAGCAAAACCTGCTGAAAAGTGTCAACATTTAAGAAATATTCACTTTCCTTTTAAATACATTTTTACATCCTTCTCTTTCATTTGCTTCATTTTTAAGCGCTTCACTGAAAGTATTTAACGTTAACTCTTCTTCACTTGTGAACAGCATCCACAAAAAAGTGCTTCTGTCAGAATGGTACATTTACTGCTTGAAAACAGCCAAACATTTCAGACTAGTGTACTTTGTCAATGGTCAGGCTTAAATTACAGTCATCTAAATTATATGAAAAATATATTTGTTGGTAGTTCTCTTATTTTGAAATTGAAAAAAGAGGTAATCTGAAATGCCTCTTATTATTTTCTGGGTAAATGCCAAAATAAAAGCTGTATTCTAACTAGCATTGAACTGTTACAAGAAAAAAAAAATCACAAGATACTTATATATCAGTGAAGGTTCTCAGTCATTCAGGTCATGGTCAAGCTAGGAATGTTTAGTTTAGGCAACTGGACGTGTATCTCTGTTTTCTCTTGCATCAGTCAGAACTGATGAAATCTCTTATGAGAGGCAAAACGACTTCTAGAAAACTACACGTCCAGTTGCCTAAACTGAACTTTCCTAGCAAGATACTTGCGCATTTTTTACACACAAAAAAAAATGTTCCGGGTCCTCTTGCAGGTTTTGCGGTTTTTACCACTTCTTTTGTAGACATGACCATTTCATAAAAATAATTTCATAGCCATGTACTTAAAAATTATTAGCCTTTTTTGATTGTAGTAAATGCTTATATATAATATAAATTACTTACAACATACTTTGGTTAGTTGTGCTGTTTTAAAGTCTTTACTTTATGAGTAAAGTTAGCCTTGTTACTTATGTATTTTCATCAATTGGTGAGATAAGATATAAAATGCTCAAAACTCAGAAAAAATACAAGTCAGTTGTGTTTTATGCGATGAAAAGTTTGTGTACTTATTGTAGACTTTGTTATAGCTCAAACCCCCAACCAGAGTCACAACAAAAAAGCTTTGACGTTAATGCAATAGACTGCAAATGAAATCTATTTGAAATTGTCAGGCCTAAAACATGTAGGAAAATCACCCAGAGTTTTGATTATCTTTTGTTTTAAAGAAAAACAGACAAAAATCAAGCATCCCAAGTTTTGAAATACACAACAAGTTTCTTGGTTTCCCCTATATAACATTTTTTCAAAGAATCAGAATTTGTCTATAACTCTGATTAAGTCTGATACACAATAATATTATTAGGAGGACACTAAATGACTCAAATTAGCTTTTATGATATTGGGTGGTTAGACTGTGCCCTCAGACAGAATTAATTAAAGTTTGGAACGCCTTTGTTGTCTAAGCAAACTGGCAGAGAATAATAAGGCTTATCCCAAGAGCCCCTAAAGCAGAAGTTTACATACACGCTCTTGGGCCTCTGATATCTTTTACACGGCTTTCAGTGTGCTCTCCTGAGTAGTAGCTCAAACCAATCAGTCTGTGGTGGAATGTTGACATATGATTGAGGAAAAAAAAGAAAAAGGAAAAATTCTGTTAAAACCATTTAGGAAATAACCTAAACCTGGTTTATCTTTCTAGCCCTTGGGGTGGCTGCAGTTTGACATTTTGAGGACAGGCTGGCATTGATTTGTTGGCCATGAGGGACGGACATGCACTGTTAGAAACGTCTCCATGTGTTAAGCATCAGTGGTCATTATGGCCATCAGGGTGATTTAGCTTTCTCCTCCTCTGTCTGTGGATGGCAGAGCTACAGATTTAACAAATTAGATGGCAATGTGAGAGGACACAAAACAAGATCCATGGGATGCTCAGAATGACTCTATTAATGCTTGTGCATGAATCTAAGTCCAGAAGAAGAAGAAGAGAGGAAGAAAATAATGCTGGATATGAAATCTGGGTGTTTGACAGTAAAACTCTAGACCCCCCTCTTGCTTGACAAACAGCTGGTAAATATCCTGAATGAAAGTGGGGTAGTTGTAGCGAAAACAAGAGATTATCCAAGCATGGCTATGATATATTAACTAACCTTGCAAGACAAGGTCAATGATTCCACTTTGATTGTTTTGCTCTATCCCATTGTTTCTATGGTTTACACAGCTAGTATAATACTTAAATTTGGCATATTTAAGTAGACTATTACAACTATAACGAACAAAACACATAATTTATGTATTTCAAAGGAAAAAATATGCGCCAAATGTTCATACTAATGCTGTTTACTTAGTCCTTTTTGAGCCTTAAGAGAATTCTTGTAAATTCTAATCAGAAGACATAAGCGTTATTGTATGTCGTCCCTATCTGTTTGTAGAACCAACTCATCAAAGACTTGACTACCATTTCAGTGAACATTAAAGTTCATATTGTACTTCATGCACTACTCATCTTTTCTTCCTCTTGACAAATTTTGTTTTGCTGTCTATATAAATTAATTTAGGGATTTTACTACCTCTTTTTACACCACTGCTTGGAAATTCTAAATCGCATTGCTGCATTACATGTTTACTCATTGTGCGTATTCGCAATTTGCACCTCCAGTCATGTGGTCTTGTTACTGTAAAGAGCAAAAGACTAAACAAATGGGGAGAAAACAAAGTGTTAAACACAGATAATATAAAGGCCGACAGGGTGTAATAATTCAATTTTTACACAGGGCTGCTGGCATAAAAAATCGTAAAGTTGTAGTAAATGACTAGGCCCCTTAATATCCATCATAAAAGTGGTGCGAAAATGTTTATGGGTAAACTGTAGGAAATTGGCTTGTCAGTAACTGACACTGAGAACTGGTTTCTCTTTTAGCTATTTTTCTTCGCAGTTGCTTGCATTCTTAGAGGTGACCTTCAGACTAACCAAACAGAAACCTAGTCCACGCAAAGTTCATAAGCATAATATTATAAAGCATGATATTGAAACTTTGGCCAACATCCGATATACTGATATTTTACAACTCAAGTGGCTGATAACCAATAGCTTTATTTTTTCCCCTAAACCTGCTTACATGCACTATTTAGTTTCTTTCCTCCTCTCTGCAGTTATTGCCAATGACCGTTCAGCTATCTGTTTCTGAAACATTGAAAAACACCACTCCACTGATATTTTTACTTCAGTATCTCTTCTTTGAGAGACTCATGTATCAGTTGGGTAAATGTGACTTGCTGTCGCAGACATATTCCTTATGTTTTTGTCACAAAATCAGTGCTCTGTATATGGAATGTATGGGTGGAATGGCAAGTGCCTGATAATTACTTTTCAAACTAATATGTGCCAATGCTGATAGCTTGCCGAAAATATTGTGCATTCTTAATATAATGACATAAGTCCAAAGTCATAGATTATAGAAAGCTAAGCTCTATCCACTCATGAGATTTTAGTAAGAAACAATTTTTTCCTTCACAGGGGACTCATTTCCTATCGTTCTACATCATTTTGACAGAAAGATGGAAGGCACCTTCCTGTAGTCATGACAGAATGTGTCCTGCTGTGAAGCTTCAATCTCTGTAAGACAATTTGGGCTGCAGTAAAAAGAAAAATATGACTTTACACAGAGAAAGAAAGAAATAATGATAGATGTCAAGGACTGCATCCCAGAGTTCCTCCTCATGCAATGTATCTGTAAAAAGCATGATCTAGACCTTTACACAATAAATGGTGGATTGATCGTGGATTTGTGAAAGGTGGAAGCATCCAATCATGTGTTGAAACCTTAAAAAGAATGAGTGACTGAGGCCCATCATCTTCAAACTAGCAGCTAGAGTATGTCTCTTCTGTTCTGACAGAAAGCCCTTCTCAAGAAATATGGGTTTCGGCTGAGAGCAAGGACAGAACAAGAAAGGCTAACAATATGATCCAGGCCTGAGACTCACACTGTTGCACAGTGGGATGGACCACCGGGTTGCCCCACATCAATAATTTCACAGGAGAAAGGTCACCCACCTCTGTCAGTGTATTAGTCTTGAGACGTTGTTGATTGGATCAAGCCAAGCACTCCAACTATTGCCCTTTATATTAAAGCATTTGATAGACAGGATGGAAGCTGTTTTGCAAGAATATGCTATGAAGTAAACATGTCGTATCCTTTGTGCTTGAGGATTGGACCACCCTGTGCTATAGGAGTATAAATGCCTCTTTGTTTCTTTCCTTAAATTATATGTACATGGAAAGAATTAGTGGTAGTGGTAGATAGTGGTACTTTAACTGTCACACTGTATTGTGAAAAAGCCTTTTCCTTTCTTAAAGACAAAGATAGCCACAGTAAACACAAAAAGCACTTTTTGAAATTATTGCAGATTAAAGGAAAAATGATATCTAAACCTCCCTGCTGCTAGTGAGAAGTGATTATACCTTACAAAAATAACTGTTTGTGCCTCTCTAGGTGGCACCAAATGCCATCAGACATTTGCAATAACTAGTAAAGACTCTACTACATTAGTTTGAAGCTATTTTTACCCAGTCTCTTTAGCATAGTTGTTTTAATGTCAGCCAACTGGAGGGTTTTCAATCGTGATCATCTGTCTAAAGTCATTCCACAATAACTTTAGACTTTGATTAGGTCTATTCCAAACTTTACTTCTGTTGTGTGGCTGTACGGTGAAGCAGTGGTTAGCGCCGTTGCCTTGCAGTAAGAAGGTTCTGGGTTTGGTCCCGGCCTGGGGTCTTTCTGCATGGAGTTTGCATGTTCTCCCAGTGCATGCGTCTGTTCTCTATGGGTACTCCGGCTTCCTCCCACAGTCCAAAGACATGACAATTAGGTTAAGTGGCATCTCTGATAAGTTCCTAGGTGTGAGTGTGTGTGTGCACGTTTGTATGTCATTGTGTGTCTATGTGTTGCCCTGCAATAGACAGGCGTCCTGTACTGGGTGTAACCCGCCTTATGCCCATAGTCTGCCAGAGATAGGCACTGGCCCAACCGCGACCCTGATCGATGAAGCGGGAGAAGATGGATGGATGGATACTTCTGTTTTGTTTGTTTTTTGTTCAGTTTTTTTTCTTTCTTTTAAATATGGACTTGTTGATATGCTCTGGACAATTGTCCTAGTTTTTTAAACCAATAGCAGTAGATGAGCTAGACTTCTATTGTTCAAGGCGCAATAGAGCTTGATTTAGGTTTCAGAATGTCACTTCTAGAACATTTTAGAAATTTTAACTTTAACGCTTTACTGCATATTGTCTGCACAGACTGATTTTCACACTGCGCACCAAGGAATATTTTGAGCTCCACAGACGGCTCTGGGCAGAAAACCGTTTGCATGGGTGGACGAGCAACAGCTCCTGCTGGTCAGGGTTAAAAATTATAAATATCGTGATATTTGTGATTTAGCCCATGAATATCAACATGATGAACCAATTGTGAACATTTTTTGGAAGGAAATTACTGTCACTTTTAGATGACACAAAGAGGCTTTGTAAAACTGGAAGACCAGCTTTGTTTTCTACTTCCTCTTGTAGTGTGGTGTTGTAAGCTTTCGGTTTGTGCTGTACACACCCCCTTGCAGCGGCCAGAATTATAGATAGAGGGGAGAAATGTACTTGTGTCAAGCATAAATAAGCCCTCAGGCTATCTTGGTTAGAGGCACATAGGAGAGGAGTAGAGGATTTTTGTATGCAAACTCCGTTTTTAGGGATAATATACCGAAAATAACACATGTTCTATTGGTTCATCCTCCCCTCCAGTGGTAATAATGCCCCATATTACACTTTTTAAAAAAGTGTTAACTTCACGTTGTTCCTTTTTTATTGTTACTATTTTTCCTGCTTTTTGATGGCATAAAACTACCTTCCTTTCTTCCCACCATACCTTTTCTGCCATTTTTCAGTTTATTTGTGGCGATAATCACTTTTTGCTTTATTTAAATGGCATTTGCATTTGTTGCTCTGGTTGGGTGGAATTCAGATATTTTCCCAATTTTTTTAATCAATAACATGTCATTTTGAGAATAGTTTGATGGCCTTTTGATCTCTTCTTGGTCAGTGGTGGTTTTCTCCTTTTTTACTCTCCCTTCTTAAATTCCTTGTCGCATCATAAGCACTGACCATAACTGATGCACATAATGCTTGCAGGGCTTTAACTGTTGTACTTGGTCCAACTGTGCCCTCCTGGAGGAGTCATCAATGACCTTACGGATGGCCAGGTTGTTCTGGGTCTGTTTATCACTGTTCTTTGTTTGTGTCCTAAGGCGTTAGAAATGGCTTTGAAACCCCCTTACAGATGAAAAGATGCCAGTGACTTCTAATCCTCTTATACATTTCTATAGATTGGGGCATGGTATGATCAGATTTATGCTGTTTAAACTATTGAAGAAATATATCTAGATTCTACAAGTCTGTCAGTAATCAAGCATGGATGTGGCTAGTAAGGTTGACCTTTACCTTTTATTAATGAGATAAAGTTTTTGTATTTGTTAAGGTTATCTTTTCTTATATTAAAATGGTTTTGTTGATTTTAAACATGTGTAAGAGCAAACACAAGAAGTATGGTAAAGGAAAATACTTTTTTTTACTGCTATGCATTAGTATTTTGGCTTAAAGAATTGGTTTATGGAATATATGCACAATACATTAAATCACAATCAGTAACTTCGTGTAATTTTGTTGAACATTGTATTTGTAAAGAACTGCTTCAGTACGATTTTTGTATGCTGTAATTTTTGCTGGATCCTTGCCTACTGACTTTGGTCAGTCAATGATAAGGACATGTTGATGAAAGAACAACAGACAGTAGTGAGGGAAATATTTGTAAATTAAAATATTAAACTATATTATAGCCAGGTCATAGTTTCCAAATATAGTCTGCACTCTCACTGGATTCATTGGTAAAAAACTGTTCTAGGTTTAAACATTATGACAGATATGGGGAAAAGAAACATCCTTAGGATCCCAAATCAAAAACTACACTATTACACTACAAGTATATAAATAAAAATAGTTTCTTTTAAACAGCCTCTCAGTACTTAATGTTTCTTTTGAATACATTTTAACATCCCTCTTGGGAACTGAAAACCTAAGTTTAAGGGTTCTTTACAGCGGTTCAAGTAACCACACAAACTTGGGGAAATCTATTTAATGATATTGGTTTTAGTTAGGTAGCTGTTTTGTAAAATGCATTTATTTTCTTTGTTTTGTTGCTTTAGGTCTTGCTGAATATTACCATGAGTCAACCATTGTTGACTTTTAGGTAGGTTTTAAATTAAAGTTTATACATTTATTATAAGGGACTTTTAGTTTTGGGGTTTCTGCTTTGGGATGCGTTTTGTCCTAAAGATCTCTGGGAAGAAAGAAGTTTTAGTATTATTGCCGGCAGGAGTGCAGGGCTGGTAAAAAATGAAAAAAAGTGATTTAATTTAGAATGAATCTGACCTTGTTCCCAGATCCAAGAATTGATGTTGGAGTAAAATAAATGAGTGCAAACACAAAGGGGAATTTTATTTTTTGGGTATTATACTTTGTCATAAATAATAAGTAATTTTAAGACCGTAAAAGATTGAACAATTTCATAACAATCTGGCTGTGGAGGAGAGACTTAAACTTGATAACAGTCTTATGAAAAAGTCTGATGAAGTAAGAGTGGTGTTGTTGAACATTTTTTGTACAAAAAAGAATATTATTTGCATTTGCTGCTGTAAATGGTCAACTGAACTGAATGGAACAGAAAAATGATCAGCTGATCTATAAAACTTTGCTGTTTATGTGGCTTAAATCAACTTTATTGATTCACATCTGTCTCACAAATTTTCTTTAGGTTAAATTGTATAATTGGGTCCTGTTAATTCTAAAGTCCTTCAATCTTAAATCCCCTTGGCTCTGTAACATAATACCCATATTTACACGAGACAAGCTGGGAATTGGCTTTTCCTCTGTTGCTCCCACAGGATGGAAATGGAACACGTGAAGAAAAGCACAAACAGAAGATCAGTTTTTTTCAATGGGAAACATATAGCCTTATTATAATAAAATGTTTTTTAGACAATGAATTTATAACAAAGATTTTTTTTATCCTGTTTATTTATACATTGTTTTGTTATTTAACTTTAAATTCAACAGCAAATATTCTGCTACAGAAATTGGCCGATTCTTTTTATCTGCTAATTTCTGTTGTGTATTTTTTTGCCTGCAGAAATTCAACTCCTAAATTTTCTTCCAAAAATCTTTTTGCCTTTTAATGATCCCGGCAAAGCAACTGACGCTAGATCGAGTCCAGCAGCTATTACCCATAACAGGACGAATATATATGTGTGTGTGTGTGTGAGTGAGTGTCCATGGATGGATACTTTTAAACTGCAGCCCTTTACCCTCTACTTATGTTGTGGATATGTTTCTGGTAATATAAAAAACTCTTAATAAACTACTAGTTTCTGTTATACTTGTGGTTACCAGACAGATACTTATATAAACATTGAATACTATAGTATTAGTATATAAACATTGAATACTATTTAAACATTGAATATTATAGTTCTTGCAAAGTTGCTGGGTCCTGTTCCTTTGCTGTAGTTTTGTTGATGTTATCTGTAAGCTATGATGTAGCATACATGGATAAACAAGCTCCTCCATCTTACAATTAAGCTCTGCCTCCACATTGTGCAACCCTTACTTTTAATGACAAAGAATGAGTTCCCAAAACTTGTGGAAATTGGATCTAGCTTGTGATAATAGACTGAAGTTCCAAGGTACCCAAAACACACCAGTTCAAAAGAAAGAGGTCCTTCAATGCAACCACACTGGGTGAAAATGTTCACTGCTCTAATGGTGTGTATGTCTGGAAAACTATTGCCCAAGTCACTAGTGTGTCTTATGATCAAATTAATCTACTTTGATTGTACCACAGTAAGAGCTAAGCGGCACTACATAT